>JBBPSD010000765.1:0-16618 GCA_038093415.1 Xerocomellus chrysenteron | reverse complement strand
TTCTTATCTCTTATGATATCATTCTTATCTCTTATCATGATATCATACTCTTATCAGCCAATAGCTGATATCTCTCTTATCTCTTATCATACTATACAGTTATGATATTAGAGTTCAGTATCAATACATACATACAGTACAGATACTATATAAGATGAGCCTTACAGCCTATCTTCCTAATCGAACAGAGTTCCATGTAACATTCCACTCTAGTAGTTCTTTATTGAACTATTACCTGTTCCTTCACTTGGTTCATTCCTAAGCCTATCAGCTTATACTTGAACCACTTCAATCCTTTGTCACCATCTATCAAGAACCAGTCTAGTGAGCCTCCCACTAGACAACTCATCCCTTCGTGTTCCTGCGCTATCGGGGTTGTATTCCCGATAGGTTATGAGCCCCGCCTGAAGACGGTCCGTCATACGTTAACACCGATGCCCGTTATCTTCACGCGCTATGGTTCTTGGATGGTTACTGGATTAACGCTGGCTTTGTCTATGGTCACTGCGGCCATGACAATTGCTTTTGGAGCAACACCCTTTCGGGTTACTGGAGAAGATGAACTTCTAGAGTTCACCGTTACTTCTGGAGAGCTGATTATCCGTCGACTACTCCGCGGATTCAGACTTCTCTACACTATAGCAGTGAATGGCAACCGAATCTCTCTTACGATTGTGCTTCACCTCGAACCACTCTCTGAGATCGACCGACCACCATATTCACCTATCCCAGAAGAACGAGACCCATCTTCACTCCATCCTCCTCTTGTCGTTATCAACGATGAGAACACTTTCCTTCCTGGAATTCCATTCCAACTTCGCTGTCCACTATGCCCTCATCTATTGGAGACTGGAGAGACTTGCTTTCACCCTGATCGTGGAATCAAGATACTTAGACGATCCCCTGAAGATGCTTCTTCAGGAGACAATACCCTTGATTGTCCTTTCAGATTCTTGCGCATTACACCAGAAGACACTCTACAAGAAAGAGAGATCTTCAATCACTCTGCATTCTTATTGCCTCATCCCGGACGAACCTTTTATCCTCATCATCCTTCTCCTCCGGGATCACCTTCGACTCCTACTCAAGTCGAAGAGACTATAAGAACTGCACTTGCCCAAGAAACTCCTACTCCATCTCCTATCCCATCATCCGAATTTCATCCTATCCATCGAAATTTCCCAGAACCTTCTTCCTTACCAGCACGACAACCTCGTCAGCACCAAGGTAATGGACGAAGAGACAAGAGAAATACAAGAGTTATCAACCAACCGTGGAGATAGGACTCTTATCAAATACAGAGTACCAACTTATGAGGTTTCAAACACCTCGACTCCACATAGGTCTAGTGTGATTCCATCAGAAGATGGACACAAGAATGTTCCAATTCCTAGGCGCGGTACTAGAACTTATGGAAGGCAACTTCCAAGCTCGAGGACTAACAACCCTCGAAGGTCTTAAACTGTCCAGTACGAACCGCGTGGTCTATCCTTTCAGACCAGACCATGCGAGACCCAAGTAAGATCTATGCATCTTACTAATTCGTTCATGAACAGAAAAGAGACTATCACCGCTACCTACGAAGGAGCCGGTTGGGCTTTTCCCCACCGAGAAATACTACTTCACACCTCCTATTTGAAATCATTCGTCGTGCGCACTTTTCTCCCACTCTTGTTTTATCTCAGATTCTGGAATTTTCCTTGGAGCTTAATTGTCTACCTCCTATGGATGCTACGGCTGATGAATGGGACCTTAAAGAATGGGCTTTTGGTATAGTGAAAAGAACGAGGCTTTTGATCCTTCCTAGTTCCAACAACTGTTTAACAAAAACACCTCTTCAAGTCCGCGCAATCTCAAGATGATTTTGACGCCATTTATAAAGGACTTACAGAGAGACTAGACGATGAAGGAATCAAAATGCTGAACGGGAGAACATAGAACAATCTTCATTGGTTTACGTCTGATGATGACTCCAACAAGAAGACTAGTCAAGTTCTTGTTCAAACCCATAAAAAGACGAGTCCTACAATTCTGTCTTTGATCCTCCCTACTCAAAAATTCTTGACACTCAATAGTTCTTCGCTTCGACAGTATTTTCCCTATCATACTTGCTATGATGATGATATTTGCACTCAGGAAGAATCTTTGTCATCCCTTACGTTGACAACCCGCATTATTTGCGGAGAAATGCATTTCATGAAATATGAATGCTATTCTATCCTGCCGTTACCCTCTGGGTATCGAGAGAAACAAATACATCTTCTACTTGACGAAAAAGTAGAAAGGAGAACTAATACACAGTGATAACTATCAAGAAATGGGATCTAAAGCAGAAGGATCGTCCCTTATCGATACTTCCAGGATTCAAAAGGAAATGTTACTCAAAAAGAGGATTACCACTTCTTTCTCCCTTTTGGTAAAAAGATTTTGTTGATGATTATTTCTCAGATCTCCTTCTGTTTAAATACAGAAAGACAAAGTTCAACAACATTGTCATTGGTCACCACTCTGTTCTTCTTGGATCGAGGAATCGCCATATCTGGAGCAAGCGTATCACTTCCACGCTTAATGCTTACTCTGTTTTGAGCTTTTGCAGATGGAACTCTCATGTATGCGGCGCTCACTTACAAATCGTCAACAGAAGTGAAAAACTTCTAGACAAACGTATCCTTGGCCTTATGGCCAGTACGATTGATGATTTGCTTCTGTCCCATGTCATCTATGACTGAACAGATCCGCTTACATTCCCTTCCATTCTCCAAAAAGACCTTTGGGACAAGCTAAAGACTCTCTTTGGCACCAGCAGCTTTACAAGCTGTCTTTCGTTCATTCAAACAAGTCCCACTCAAACACGTTCGCACTCAAAATGCTCAGACAGATATCACTGACATCATGTCACTCCTCGATCATACAATCCAAGAAGGATTGATCTTCCTCAAATCTTCCGTGCTATGATTCTCCTCAACAATCTTCCTCCCGAGTACAACTCTTCCGCCTTTACTATCGATCAAACTATTACCGTTGCAAACTTTAATATGCAACATATCACTGCTACCATTCTCATGGAGATGGACCTTCGGGTCACACGTAAAACTCCTCCATGCTCAGATCTCTGCTGTGCAGAAATCTGAAGACTCCTCTTCTTTGATTAATCGGACAAATGTCATTAGACGCGGCCTTCCAAATCAAAATCATTGGAAGAGCCAGACCCATTCTCATTAGAGATCGTCTAACTTCTCCTGGTGGTTATCACAACCATTAATCTGGTCCTTGTACAGAACCAGAAGAAAGACCCGATTAAATCACAAGAATGAATGGTTGAAGCAGAAGACAAGATAATAGGGTTCCTAGTATAACTAGTGAACATATTTCTTTACAGGCGAAGATGGGAGAAGAAGAACGTTGACCTTGCTTCAAAGTTTATATGAAAAACTTTGCAAAATCAAGAGATAGGTGATCTTATATCATCTATTCAAATGCACATACCAGATTGGAAGAATATACATATCAAGAAGACGATGGACTGATGGACAAAACCATCAGAGACCATGAACAATTGCAGAACAATTTTCTGTCGATTTGAAGAACTTTCTTTCTGTTTCATCATATCAATCACATCAGTCATATCCAGACCCTCCTACTTATTTCCCTTGAGGAAATAACCATGATCTTTATCATGAGACCTTGGAGTGTGTTCACACCACCTATACGAAAGATCAATACTCGTATACGGATATGATTAGGATATTTTGGTTGACTTAAGGATGCAGCGTCTCTTCGTGAGCACCTCCCTTAAAAGACCATAATGATGATTACAAGAAAAGGAGATACTGGAAAGATTTCACAATCAACGAATCTAGGGATAAGAACTTCTTGTTCTGAAAGAAGTATGGTATGCTCCATAAGTTGTATGATATTTTCATACACAGGTTGCCGACTTTCGTCCGCACCAACACTTACTAGTCAAACCTATAAGTGTATAAAGCCACAATCAAGCGTCCAGTATTTGGAACACAAACAAGAGTTTGGTGAGCCGGACTTGTGTCTCCTCAACCGAACAACGATTCTTCTTTGGTTTTCGTCCGAGTTCGATGACTCCACTACGAAGATCGGTCAACTTGTTTGCTCAGAAAAACTCTTTCAAAACTATGGCATCTACTGGATCGACAATCGTCAATCGATTTACGTCCGAGTCCGATGACTTCGATGTGATGATTGCTCTGCTCTCTTCAAACTCCTTTCAATGTCACTGGTTTGCCAACCGTCAAAGCTTTTCCATCCACTTCCTTTTGCTTACAGTTACGCTTTGGGAACTATGCATAATCATTCCTACCCTCATCCTGTCCTTATCAACGACTCTTCAGGTTCTTGCATCTATTGTTTTGCAGCATTATAGGCTATGGTATCCTGGGCTGATACCTTCAACGGTCACTCGCTCACCTCTGTACGTTCAGACCGTGGGGGGATTATTTATTGGACAACATTGACGACTTTGGTGTCGCTCACTATTTGTCGCTCATCATTCTTCCGTCCATCAGTGTCGCTAGGTGTCGCTCACCAGCTTCACATCTCTTCCCATCCTCCACATCTAGAATGATCGTATAGAGAGGTTCACCTGAACTTCACCTCCTGACAACCTTCTTTATTGGTTTACGTCCGAGTTCGATGACTCCAATATGAAGATTGTTCAACTAGAATGCCTATATGCTCCTTCCTCGCCTTCCGTCACACTTCTGGAAAGTTACGGGATGGCACCTAGAACAACAATACTTGCACAACAGAAGAATACCCGATATACTGTCATGATTAGGACACCCATTGAATTCCCCAATGGAGACCAAACTGTCCGGGTATGAGGAATATATGTTTACGCTTGTGGATGCTACAGAAGCAACGACGAGACAAGTTATCTTTTGGCTACACCATCAAGCATTACAAAGAAAGGAGATGAGCATTCGTATTCACTAAAGTCATATTTTGATATCAAAAGGATTTTTCTAATCCTGTTCCAGAGATAAAGCCGATAGACATACCCCTATTCTTATCGAAGATGGAAATCTGTTTACAGCATTCGACGACCTACCATTGGATGATACTTGAAACAAAAGGGATCCGGAACCCTATCAAGATATCAATGTCCTTTTATTTTAGGTTTAGGAGAAAATCCTCAAATCAACCTACTAGGCCAGGTCATTACCCCAAAAAACCATTCCCACGAGACGATGAACACTTATCTCGAACATTCCTCACATTCCTAATCCATGTTTTTTCCACCAACGGATGATTTATCACCGTTACAACTCTATGATGATACATCTCAAGGATCAGACAATTCTCTTCCAAAGTCATATGCCACATCATCTACTCGTCCAGGTGTGAAACGAACACAACCTGAGACAGGACACCGAAGTTCTATTTCGGATTGACAATAACTTGCTGGTAGATTCGCCTCCATAGAAATGGAGAGACAAAAAACAGAATTAGAAGAAACCCCTTCTATTCTCGAATCTGGCTATCATCTAGACAACATCCTGAAAAGAGACCTCAACATATTTCGTCAATATTCTCACATCATTCTATGCTTGCATCCCCGTACTTAACAAGTATCTCTGGGGATAGATCACCACTACACACCAAGCAAGATACTAGAGAATTGGCACCTATTCAGGAGGAGTCTATGCAAAATCGAATCACGCCCTACCAACGAGAAGAATGATATGGGAAAACGTATTCATCAAACATCTGTGGAATTCACTCTATAGAGATGTTCTCAAACTCTCTACAGAAGACCAAGGATTATGGAAAAGTGCCAGAACGATGAAAAGACAAATCGTTACTGAGATAAAGGTATGGGAACTGGTAGACCTACCTAAGGGTCGTCACACCATCAAAGGGAGATGGTTTTCTGCTGTTGAATTTGACGATTGCAAGATTGCAAGACTCGTCACACATCAATATATTCATACAGATCTTCGGAATAGACTATGAAGAAACTTTCTTTCCAGTCACAAGTCATGAAACACTTTGACTTCTTTTGCCACTAGCAATGCTTCACGTTTGGGAAATCGAAGCACTAGATGTCAAAACCGCCTAACTATTTCTTTGGCGAGCTGGATGAAGAAATCCATACGGATCAACCAAAGGGTTTTCATAGTACAGGGTCAGGAGAAAAGGTCTATCGATTGAAAGACGTCCAATTATGGACAACAGCAGTCTGCCCTTCTACGAAACAGGCAACTGCATAAAAAACTTCTTTGGAGACGAAACTTCTGTTACACACAGACCCAAGAGTTTTTCCGGTTTCGTTATAATCTGGAGATGAGATTTCTGTCACAAACAGACCCAGATACTAGTTCTTTCAGATCATTGGTGAAGAAATCATCGCTATTTTCATTTATGCTGATGATACTTTTCTTTTATGAATAGTAACAACAGATCCTCTCTCATAAAGCTCTGCTTATGAAACGATGAGAATCTAGAGATCTAGGTCAAACAAAAGAGTACCTAGGCACGAGGATTACTTGAGACCACAAGAAAAAGGACAATCTCTTTCTGGACCAAAACCCGCTATGCGGAGAAAATCGCTAACAATGATTTTGGCCAAAAGAATTGTAAACCTGTCTCCATACCTCTACCTACCGGGTATTACCCGAGACCAAACTCTGACCAGAACTCGTCGAAGATAATACTTCGCAATCACCATCAGTCGGTCTGATGACCACTGTCATACAACACGCTGAAGACAAGACCAGACATATCCTTGGCTTAACTCACAGTTCGAGAGAAACACTTGCAGAAGGCGCTCTATCGTTCGCTATTTCTTTCCTTAACAGGAACTCTGCATGGTATTCTAGAACATGTGATACCAACGGTTTATGTGCCTATTCTGACACAGATTGGGCTGGTAACGTTGAAACATTACACTCTACCACTGGCTATGCTATCTTCTTAGAAAATAGCACTGTCTCTTGGCTGTTAGGTGATAACGAAGAGTTATACTTTCTTCCACAGAAGCGGAATACTGCGGTATGACCGGAACTATCAAATAGTTTCAATGGATTCGCAACTTATATGAAGAGTTCGGATTCAAGCTAGGTCCTCTACCTCTATGCGTCAATAATCAAAGATGCTATATTCCTTGCTTCCAACCTTGCTCAAGAAAGGCCGTACGAAATACGTTCGGATGATGAACATTTCATACGAGATCTAATGGAGTTTTGGAAAGATCAAACTCTACAACCTTTCTTATTGGCACATCACTAATATCTTGACAAAAAGATATTCAGAGAAGAAAGACACTTCGACTTCTACGTTACAAACCATCGTAACATTTCTAGCGAGGAGGAGTGTTGAGAATCCTGGTATTTCTTATTCAGATTCTTATCCTGATACCAGATTCTAGAGCGGTCTTTGACCTTATCTTTACGCTATTCATATTACTCACCTTATCAAGATAAGTTATCTCTTATCTTGATGGTCTAGACTTATGATGTCACTATGACGTCATTCTTATCTCTTATGATATCATTCTTATCTCTTATCATGATATCATACTCTTATCAGCCAATAGCTGATATCTCTCTTATCTCTTATCATACTATACAGTTATGATATTAGAGTTCAGTATCAATACGTACACACAGTATAGATACTATATAAGATGGGCCTTACAGCCTATCTCCCTAACCGAACAGAGTATAGAACAGAGTTCTATTTAACATTCCTCTCTAGTAGTTCTTTATTGAACTATTACCTGTTCCTTCACTTGGTTCACTCCTAAGCTTATCAGCTTATACTTGAACCACTTCAATCCTTTGTCACCATCTATCAAGAACCAGTCTAGTGAGCCTCCCACTGGACAACTCATCCCTTCGTGTTCCTGCGCTATCGGGGTTGTATTCCCGATAAAATGACTGTAGGTGTTTGTCCTCACAGATAAAAGATAAAATCAAAAGAATGTATACCAAAGTATTGATAAACGAATGAATTTGTGTCCGTATTAACGAGTCCGTGTGGTCGCGACGCGCTGCGCTCGAGCGGTTTCCCGATTTGGTAAGTCGCGGCTCGGCTAATGCGGTCGGCCTCGATCGACTCCAGCGGACTCGTCTGCGCGTATCGCGCCTCGGGAACTCTCCCCAACCATCTTCAGTCCATATACAAGGTGTTCGACGTGTCCGATTCGCCCGATTCGGCCTCGACGCGTCCACATGACCTGGTAGGTCCATTTGTTGGTACTGATGCCTGTAGGTCGCGTTTTGATCCGTCCGCGACGGCGTGGTGGGTTCGGATGGTCGACAGGCCATCTGGGATTGATGGTAGGAGGTGTGGACGGCCTAGGTACGTGCGCCGTCTTACGCTCGCGCTGTTCGTGCTGACTCGACTCGGCTTCAGCTAGCGGTCCCGTTTCGACTCGTTTCGAGTCGCGGCGTGTGCCGCTCGTTGCGCCGTCCTTAACGCCTCGTCCCTCATCTGTCTGGTCGCCATCTCCATCGTTCTGGCGCTCCCGACTGCCTTCGTTGCCTCCCGACTCGACCTGCTCGCCTAACTGGCCTCCTGGCCCACTATCTCGACTTGGCGGGTTCGCATCGCCGCCGCGCTCGTTCTCCTCGCATCTGGGATGGTTCCCATCGTATCCGGTGCGGTCGACAACCTTTACGCGGTCCGATTCGCCCTCGACACCTCTCGACGACTCTTCCTCGCCTCTATGCCCTCCTGGGCCTGTATCTCCACTCGGCGCGTTCGTACCGCCGTCGCGCTCGTTATCCTTGCTCCTGGTGCGTTCCCCATCGCATCCGCCACCGTTTACAGCGTTTGCGCGATCCGAATCGCCTTCGACAGCTCTCGGCGGCTCCTGCTCGCCTCTTGGACCTTCTGGTGCCCTATCTCGACATGGTGAGTTCGTTCCATCGACGGGCTCGTTTCTGACCCTTCTAGGACGTTTCTGGACACCGTGGACACCGTCTGGTACGGCCGCTTCGCCGCTCGGCTCCTCTGGCTCCTCTCCAGGTCTATCTGGTGAGTTTTCTCGACTCGTCCGCTCCGACCGTTTCCTAACGCGTTTCGCCCCTTTGCGCAGCTTCTTCGGCACCTTCCCGACGTCCTCGACGCTCCATGACGCTGGCGACGCGTCCGCGTTGTCTCCCGGATCGTCTAGCTCGACTGGAGCTCCCTTTGGTGAGTCATTTCGACTCCTCTGCTCCAAGGGCTCATCGGTGCGTTCTGACACGTTCCGTAGGTTCTTTGGCCTGTCCCTAGCGTCCTCGTCGTCCTCAGATAGTCCCAGCGCATCCGCTTCGGCACTGGTAAGTCTGACGTTGTCGCTCGGATATGGTATCCTCTCCCCCTCGAGCTCGACGCTCGGGGGTTCGTCCGGTGGTCTCATGGTCTCGGCTGGGTTGGTGGATGGTGGATGGGGGTCAAGTGGTGCTCCAGGTACGTCGTTGTCGCTCGTGGAGATGCGCTGACCATTTTCTTCGACTTTCGTCGTCGATCGTATATGCGTGCTCGCACACCATCTCTCCACCTCAATCGACGCGTCTCGACACATCTCGACACTCTCCACTTCAACCTGCACGTCTGGGTGCACTTCCTCTGCCCCGCCGTCGGCCACTGCGTCCGCGACTTCGTGCGTGGCGCCTCTGTTTCGCTCGACATCGGTCTCGCCACCTGGCTCGACCTCGACGTCTGTGGGGCCCCCGGATTCGACTCTCGGCTCACCGGGTGAGGCGTCAGGCCTCTCCGATTCTTCGTCGTCGTCGTCGTCGTCACCCGGATCCTCGACGCCTCTCGACGCCTCTGGTGTGGCCGCCTCGACCCTCTCTGCGCCGCCTCGCTCCCTTGTGCACTCCGCATCGTCAGGCGACTCTGTGGGTGCGTCTGGACGACGCTCGTCGTCGCCCGTCGCGTCCTCAGGGTTTCTCGACAGTCTTGTTGGGTCCGTCTCGGGTGCGGTCGGCTTGGTCTCGTCTTCGGACTTCTCCACGCGACTGTCTTCGTCGTTGACGCGCTCGTGCGCTCGATGGTCTTTGTCGTCCGTCTCCCCACCCTCGACTTCGTCGCGCGTCACTACCTCGTGGCTCATGGCCACTTCCTGGACCTCACCGCCCGATGCGTCTTGGCTCGGCGGCGTCCTATCGTGCGACGTGGTTTCCGACTCTTGTCGTGGTGGTTCCGGCTCGACTGCTGGTCCCGGCGACCTGTCCACTGGCTCTGTCAGCCCAGCGCTCGTCGCGTGTGGGTTGATGGTGTCAGCGGTCGTGTCGTTGACCTGCCGACCTGCTGTTGGGCTGCTCGCCAGGGTTGCGAGGCCTATGCCGTCAGCGCTTTGGTCCGTGGTCTTCATGCCCGGTCCACTTGCTGCGACTGCGCCTTCTTCAACTCTTCCGCGCGGCTTCTTGCCCTCCTTGCCCACTTGTCTCTTCGGTCCTACTCGACCCTGGTCCATGGTTTTGCGTTCGCGTTCGCGACGTGTCCCATTACTCGGTGAGTTGTCCCATTGTCTTCCCGACCTGTTCCTGACTCCATCACTGGCGCGCGCAGCCACCGGCGTGGTGTTGTTATGCTGTGCGTCACGTACTGTAGTCGTAGTCATAGTCGTAGTAGGCTTCTCGAATAAATTCTCGAGTACCTTGAACACTTCGTGAGCTGTCATTGACAGGCTAAGGTGGTCGTGGACAGTGGGTGGGGTAGTCGTAATGACCAGGTACTGCGCTTCCGTGTCGTCGCGCATCCACGCGGCTGTGCGCCATGGGTTCCAAGGTTCGTTGGGCTTCGTTTTGGTCCCATCGAGTAGTCCGAGTAAGTTTTGCACTTCCGCTGCTTCAAAAAGCTTCTCGCGGTAATTCGACCAGTTCCGGCCATCAGCTATAAGGTCCGGTACGAGAATTTTCTTCCCGTTCTTGACTCGTGTCGAATAAGGCATTTTCTCGGGCCTGAGTGAGTTGGGTTACTGAGGAGCACCGGGGCTCATAACCTGTAGAAAGGTGGTGCTATAGAATACTCAGTAAGTCACTATAATATTAGGATAGTAAGTATACCTGTAGAATACTCAGTAAGTCACTAAGTAAAACTAAAGGTAAGAATGGTGCGATGTAGCTATGCTTAGGTAAGCAGTAACTACCAAATACAGAATACTAATTCCAACATGTACATTTTTTTCCGTGCGGTGCACGAAAGTGTAAGAGCTCAACTGGCGGTGTGCGCCGGTACCAGGACTCGAAGGATAAGTCCTCCACAACAAACCTGAAGCACCATGCAGTTGCTTGCTGGGGAAAGGAGGCAGTCGATAATGCTTTTAACGGGCAGCCGATCAAGGGACAGAGTGGTTCAATCCATGCAGCATTCGCTCGTCAGGGGCAACAACCGGTTCATTGCACACACCGCATGCACACAAATGACGAAGTCCGGTATGTCAAATTATTGACAATGTATTCCACATTTGACACCACCTTTCTAGTGCTCAACTCGTACGCTGGGTCACAGAGAGTAACCGCCCGGTCAACATCATCAATGATAGATTTCTTCGTGAGCTTCTTACAGCAAGACGGCCAAGTATCTCACTCCCCTCTCGCTTGACCATATCCCGTGATGTCCAGGCATGTTTTGAGAAATGTCAAGAACGTATCGGAGAAATCTTGCAGGTGAGCCTTTCCCCTACTAGTACTTTCTGTTACGTGTTCGACAGACCTTGTGCTAGGCATATCCTGGGTGTCTCCATTTTGCTACCGACGCATGGACATCTCCAAATCACCGAGCTTTTATTGCTTGGACAGTTCATCTCGAGCACGATGGAGAGATGCTGTGCTTTTTGCTTGATATTGTTGAGATTGCAGAGGTGAGTAAGCAGACTCAGGGTTTCTCCCGGCCACAGTGGATGGTAGCTAATAAATCTGCCAGTCTCATACTGGCATTACAATGGCGAAGGCTTTTCATGCCATGTTGGGGCGGTTTGGCCTTACACAAAAGGTTCATTTTCCATCATACATACTAACTCTTGTGAAGGCTAACGAAAGGGAATGAACCACAGGTCTTGGCGGTGAATGCGGACAATGCAACATCAAACGACACTCAGATGGCCAAGCTGTCAAAGCTTGACAACTCGTTTGAAGCCGACAACAGGGTGCGGTGCTTTAATCACACCATGCAGTTGGCTGCGAAGGCACTCCTACGGCCACTGAATCCTGGTATATCAGGTAAAGACAACAACGAGTCAGGTGAAGATGATGATGACTGCCCACCACTTATCTTGAATGATGAGGAAAACGAGGCCGAGGATGAGACTGAGGATGAGGCCGAGGATGGGGTCGGCAGCCATGACAATGCCATGGATGATCCGGATGATGAAATCAACGAGCTGCAGATGTTAGATGATATGGAGAAGGAGGCAATGCTTGATGGGACATTGACTGTTCGAGATGCCATCACGAAGGTCAGTCACTACACAACATCAGGCAGAGACTCATAAATCTCCTAGGTCCGCCAGCTTTCATTCGCTATCATTCGTTCCATGACCAAGGCCCTCCCTGCTTGGCGATCACACTGCGAGCATGCTCGCCTTAAGCCAAATCTCATTCCCCGTGATGTTGTGACTCGATGGAACTCTACATACGATATGCTATGTTTTGCATTAAGGTACAGACCGGCCATTGACAAGATCACGGTTGACAAGAAATTGTCACAATTCCGCAAGTTTGAGCTTGATGATTGTGAATGGAAGGTGGTTGAAGATCTCGTTTCAGTGCTAGAGGTGGTTGATGTGGTCTGAACTCCACTGTGTTAGCTTCATTAACCATTTCTTGCCCACAGCGCTATAAACAGGCCACACTGTTTTTCTCTAGAAATTCAGCCTCGATCGCTGCTGTGATACCGGCAATGGACAGACTTGACCATCACCTTGGCATCAGAGCAAGACCTTGATCCAGCCATCATCGCAGCCATAAAACTTGCTCGCAACAAAATGGACCGCTACTGGAAGGCTATGGACAACTCAAATGTGTACTGGATTGCAATGGGTACATACCATGAAGTATATCTCGACAGGATTGATATTTTTTTCCCCAGTCCTTCACCCTGGTCTCAAGCTGGAGTACTTTCATGCACATAACTGGGAAGATGAATGGGTCGAAACTGCCGAGAACCTCATTCGTGAGCAGTGGATAGATCAGTATAAAGATCATTACATGTGCGAGTCCACCCTGGACTCGGCCAACAAGAATGAAACCAAAGTACGTGAGGTAGCCATCCTGCATACAAGTATTCACTCACTTTGTTAAGGATTGTGACGCAGATGATTTTGGAAATATATCCCTCACCCAGGCCTCAATCACAACCGACGAACTTGACGAATACATGAGGCAGCCCATCGAGAACATCAAAGACCCTCTTTGGTGGTGGACCAACAACAAAGCTCAGTATCCAAACCTTCATCACATGGCTTTGGACTATCTTAGTGTTCCAGGTGAGCCTTACTACGATCACTCATTTTGTAGCCAACTTAATTGTGCTGTAATTTAGCAACTTCGACTGCAGTCGAGCACGTCTTTTTGCAAGGCAGGCAGCTACTGCACTTCACACGAAACCAGCTCTCTGCTCGTTCTGTTTGAGCATTCCTATGTCTTGGTTCCTGGGTTCGCCATGATATGGTCCCATTGGATGTCCTCGTAGCTGTAGTCTGGCCGAAAAAGCGAAAGCGTTCACCTGAGCGATCTACTACATAGTTGCTACATACTTGTACTACCTTGTCCAGGTGCCAGTGGACCTCCTGGATGACGAAAGCTAGTGTTTCGTGCTATCTCACCCACGGGTTTTTGCATACCGTGGGTGCATGATCATACCGCAGGTGGTACAGGTTGGTGTAGACCCGTACCCTGCGCGGGTACGGTGTTGGTGGGTACGGGTGCGGTGTCAGATTGCCGACCTGCAGTGTCACCCGTGATCAACCCTATGTGGAGGAAGTAACAGAAGTCGCATTTGATGGTTGACCAGAAGGTGGGGACATGAACATAACACACCGTCTTGGATGCTGTTCGTGATGTTGTTGGGGATGTAGTCCCCATCAACGACAATGTCCCAGGAAATCCCGAGGTCACAAGATGCTAGTGCCAGGTTTCCAGCAGGTATGCCCTGAACGCCTATGACATCTGCATCAGAGAGTAGAGTCGAGGTATCTGATGCACAACCAAGATACTTGGTGAGGGTCAGTAAGGTGTTCGGTGCAAGCTCTGGTGAGTAGGATGGGTCAGCCGTGCTGAAATCAGAGATGCATCAGGATATATCAAGCAAGAAATAAGAAGCGGACTCACTGAGGAGGCCTTGTGTATATTTCGGGTTAATTCCAAGGAGGTACCTGGTCATTGTTCCGCCAGCCGACTCGTCAAAGATCAGAACTTTTGTTTGACATTTCCCCATTCATGAAACTAATATTGATCGGACAGGTGCCCGTCCTGTGCATGGTGCCAGAAGACAGTGATCGCACTGCTAATCATCATTTAGGCTATATTTTGCAACCTTTGTGTAGAGGTGACTTGATGACTCTGCCCGAGTCTTGCCATTTTCATTTTCTCTTGTGAACGTGTGAATGTTGAGAATCCTGGTATTTCTTATTCAGATATTCTTATCCTGATACCAGATTCTAGAGTGGTCTATGACCTTATCTTTACGCTATTCATATTACTCACCTTATCAAGATAAGCTATCTCTTATCTTTTGGTCTAGACTTATGACGTCATTCTTATCTCTTATCATAACATCATACTCTTATCAGCCAATGGCTGAATCATCTCTTATCTCTTATCATACTATACAGTTATGATATTAGAGTTCAGTATCAATACGTACAAACAGTACTAGATACTATATAAGATGGGCCTTACAGCCTATCTCTCTATTGAACTTAGTTCTATTGAACCTGTTCTTTCCTCTCACTGGTTCACTCCTAAGCCTCTCTGCTTACTCTTGAACCATTTCAATTCTTTGTCACCATCTACAAGAACCTGTCTACATGAGTCTCCCACTAGACACTCATCCCTTCGTGTTCCTGCGCTATTGGGATTGTATTCCCGATAGGTTATGAGCCCCGCTTGAAGGCGGTCTGTCATACACTAGCACCGATGCCCGCTATCTTCATGCGTTATGGTTCTTGGATGGTTACTGGATTGACGCTGGCTATATCCATGGTCACTGTGGCCATGTCGATTGCCATTGGAGCAGAACCCATTCGGGTTACTGAAGAGAACGATCTCCTAGAGTTCGCCGTTACTTCTGGAGAGTTGGTCATTCGTCGGTTACTCCACGAATTCCAACTTCTTTTTGTTAGAGTTGTGAATGGAAACTGAGCCTCACTCACGATTGTGCTTCACTTAGAACCACTATCTGAGGTCGGTAGTCCACCTGATTCACCTGTCCCAGAAGAACGAGACCCCTCTTCGCTTCATCCTCCTCTTGTCGTGAACAACGATGAGAACATTTTCTTTCCTGGTCACCCATTCCGACTTCACTGTCCCTTGTGCCCCCATCAACTGGAGATTGGAGAAATTTGTTTCCACCCAAACTGCAGTGTTAACATTCTTAGGCGATCACCGGAAGACACTCAAACACGAGAAGAAGTCTTCCATTGTCCTTTCGAGTTCTTATGAATTATCCCCGGATACACCTTTCATCCTCACTATCCTTCCGCTCCAGGATCTCCTTCAACTTCTACCCTTGTCGGAGAAGCCATAAGAACTGCGATCGCACAAGAAACTCCTCCTCCATCTCCTACTCCTTCATCCGACTCTAGTCATGCCCATCCTATCTGCAGAGATTCCCCAGAACTCTCTTCCTTACCAGCGCGACAACTTCATATCCGCAGAGGTAATGGACGAGGCAACAACCGACCTACAAGAGCTACCGGCTGACCCGACTGTGGAGGAAGGACTCCCACCGCACTTAGTGGCAGAGTACTGCTTCGCGAGGTTTCAAACACCTCGACTCCACATAGGCCTAGTGCGATTCCATCAGAAGATGGACACGAGAATGTTCAAATTCCGAGGCGCGGCACCTGAACTCGTGGAAGGCAACTTCCAAGCTCGAGGGCTAACAACCCTCGAAGGTCCTGAACTATGCAGTGCGAACCGTGTGGTCTATCCTTTCCAGATACGATCATGCGAGACCCGAGTAAGGTCTATGCACCTTACTAATTCGTTCATGTATAGGAAAGAGACTATTGCCGCTGCCTACGAAGGAGCCAGTTGGGCTTTCCCCACCAAGACTTATCGCCACACACCTCCTCTTCGTGTTCATAATCAAGGTTTTGAAATCATTCGTCGTGTGCACTTTCCTCCTACTCTTGTTTCGTCTCAACTTCTGGAATCTTCTCCTGAGCCTAACTGGCTACCTTCCGCAGATGTTATGGCCAATGAATGGGGATTTGTAAAAAGATCGGACGCACCATATCAAAGCGAATAGAATGAGGCTTTTGATTCCTATCATCGTTCTATCTTTCGTCGAGACCCAGCTTACAAGTCTCAACACCGCTTACAGCGCCTCTTCAAGTCCGCGCAATCTCAAGATGAGCTTGACGCCATTTATGAAGGACTTGCAGAGAGACCTAGACGAAGAAGGAATCGAATTGCTGGTCAAA
>JBBPSD010000764.1:0-16630 GCA_038093415.1 Xerocomellus chrysenteron | reverse complement strand
CTGACCTGCCTGAGGCCGAGGAACGAGGCCGATGGCAGTTGTCAGCTTGCAAACTCCCCCACTTCTCTGAATTGGAAGTCTCCTGCAGACCCAACTCAACCAATGTGACAATTTATCAACCCTTTAACTTGAACTTCTTCACCCCCCCATTTGGGCCTTCGGCCCAAATGCTAGCCTTTGGCTAGTAACATCTTATTGAAGGAAGTAAAGGAGACTTTCTAGAGGCCTAATAGAGGAAGCTAGTTGAGGAATTAAATAAGAAAGACTTACTTAGGGCTTCTTATAGTGGGGAGAGAATAGAGCGAGTGAGAGTAGAACTTGTTATATTCTAAGGTGGTTAAGCCACCCTGTATATAGTACAGCTGTGTGTGCACAGACAATGTACAAATATGGTAAACTATGCACCATAAAAGTGAGTCTTATCTCTGATAAGAAATAAGTGATACAACTATCTTGATAACAAGAATAGTTCTCTATCTATGATGTCATAGATAAGAGATAAGAGTCTAGATCATAATGTCATCATACTTATGTAAGATGTCTAGGTCTGGCTGTAATGGAAGTTCTGAAATAGAATGGACTAGACTATGTGTCAAACATAAATCTCAACACTCCTTGAGATTATGATAAGGATAAATAGACAAAATGAAGACCTTTATGAATAACTTCAAACTTGGATGATGATAAATTCTTGGTAAAAATGTCTGCAAGTTGTTTGTTAGTAGGAATATAGAAGAAATTAATTTTATCTCCTTCTTCCATTCATTCTTAGATGTAGTGGTATTTGATTCCTACATATGTATGTATTTTGATCACATTTCTTGAGTTGGATTGGTTGCCAAAAAGATAGCTCCCTGGTTATCACAGTAAAGTGGTACCTTTGGTATTTTGAAACCAATTTCATCTAAGAGTGACTTGATCCAAGAGATTTGTCTTGTGGAATCCAAGATTGCCATATATTCTGCTTCTATTGAGGATAGTGCAATAGTTTTCTGTCTTTTGGTAAGCCATGAGACAGGTGCATCAGCAAGGAATAAAACATATCCTGTGATGGATTTCTGATCATCAGGATTTGCTGCCCAATCACTATCTGTGTAACCAAGAAAACTATTGTGGTTTGCACCATGAAATTTCAGAGTAAGATTCTTGGTTGATTCAAGGTATCGCACAATATATAGTGCCTGACTAAGATGTTCTTGTGATGAATTAGCACAGAACTGTGACATATGAATAACCACAAAGGCAATATCTGGTCTTGTTCCAAGCATGATATAAAGCAAAGATACTATCATAGATTGATATTGTGAGTGGAGTTCTGAAGTAGCTTCATTTTCTGAGATTCTTGGATTATAACCAGTGGGTAAAGGCATCCTAGCTGGTTTTGCATTGAGCATTCTAAATTATTTACTCACCTTGTTAGTGTAGTCACATTGATCAAGTGTGATTGTTTGTTTTGAGTGATTATGGATAATGTGCATGCCAAGGTATTCCTTTTCTTCTCCAAGATCTCTAGATTTCCAGATCTTCATAAAGTCCTTTTTATGTTCTTTCATTATCTTTGGGTTTGATCCCATAAAGAGGACATTGTTGATATAGATGACTACAAGTATTATATCAGCTTCTATAAATTTAAAATACATACTGGCATCTGATTGTGTTTGGATAAATCCCATATTGATCAATGATTTATGGATTTCCTTGTTCCATTGTAGTACTGATTGTTTTAAGCTGTAGAGGCTTTTCAGCAGTCAACAAACTTTTCTTTCTTGGCCTTTCTTTATGTAACCTTCTGGTTGATCCATATAGATCTCTTCATCTAGTGAGCCATAGAGGTATGTGGTTTTTACATTGAGTGACTTGATGTATAGTACCAATCCTCAAGAGCTGCTAGAGCTAGAAGAATCTGCATGGTTTCAAATTGTGCCATGGTTGAGAAGATTCTACCAAGTGGGCTTTCTTGTGTCCATTGGACTTTGTGCAAAGACCCATCAGCATTGAACAGTCTTATGGTTTGGGGGTAGATCAACCAATTTCCAAATCTTTCTATCAGCAAGTGATTTTGTTTCATCATCACAGGCTGAGATCCAATCTGATTGATATTTTTTAGGCATTTTCTTAATATCATGAAAGAACTTTGATAAGTCTATGGTTTCCACAGAATACTGTATGTAAGTGATTCCACAAAGTATGCAGAAGACATTTCTAGTTTTCCAAGGTGAGAGTTAGACTCCTTCTCACTTTGATCTCCCAGCATAGGAGTATCAGGATCTTGGCTACTGTTACGATTTGTCTTCTAACCCATGGTATCTTCTTGCTCTCTTTCTTTCGCCGCACTCATATCCTTTTTGGTATGTGTTCCTACGATTGGGTTCATTGCCTAATCCTCTTGAGTCCGTTCAACTCTTCTTTCATTGAACTCTAATCCTACGCCGTTCACCTTCTACTATTACCGGACAGGGCTATACCTTCTTACTCATTTATGCTTACTGCTTTATCTCTTATCTACGGACAGCCTCGCCTTCTAACCGATTCTATCGCATCGGTTACGTGTTCCTGCTTACCCACATCTGTTCTCTCTTGTTCTATGATGTTCTATGCTTATGCATCTCATAGTATAAGTAGTATGCTGCCTGTACAGTATTCTGCATTCTTGTTCTACGCAATCTAGCATGCACTTGAGTCCATAAGCATTCGGCTTGTGACCTTCGAAACCTTCGACACTCGACCTTAGTCTTTTCCTTTGAAACAAGGATGTTGCATCTCTTCGTGAGCACCTCCCTTGAGACCATTGGTTTTCGCTTCGATCTACAAGTATACGTCTCGTGTAACAGCTACCAGATCCTTTTACTTGTGGAGGTTGTGTTTCTGGTTGATCCTAGAAACCTTGTCTAAGGATACATCATACAAAATCTTGTTCAGACCTAATTTCTTGTTCAATCTGAATTGGAGTATGATTACCATAAATTGAGTCTTTTTGAATGATAGGTTTAATGGTCCTAAAAGGATGAACACATAGTTCTATGGGGGCTTTAGAATGTGGCTTTTAATATCCCATAGATGGTCCTGTATAAGGTGGTGGTATTGGAAATATAGGTCTAGATTGGTGAGGAGGTGCAAATGTAGAAGGATTCCTTGGTTCTTTTTCCAACTTATTACAATTTGCAGGTTTGGGTGGATGTGATGGTCCATATAAATCATTGTCACTATCTATGTCTGATCCTGGTGATCCAGGTACATATTGATGATAATTATGTTGATTGGGCAGATCTGGAGGTTGATGGCCATCACCTCCTCCTGGATCCAAATCTTCATTATTGTTGGTATTGTCAGGTTGTTGTTTTACAAGAGGCAGTTTGTCTGATATTTTCTCTCTAGGACAATCGGGAAAATCAAATTCATCAAAAGTGGCAGCAAAAAAAATTACAACTGTTCTTCTAATCTTGGACCAGAAGTGGTAACCTTTAGTTCAATATTATAACTTCAGATTTGGATGCAAGCTTATTTGCTCACTTGTCTTTGGGTATGTAGACATATGCCTGACAACCAAAAGTATTGAAGTAAAATATGTATGTCTGGTTTAGTACCATTCCATAATTGGATGAAAGTGTACCATTTATGATGACATATTGGTTGCCTGTTATAAATGTGAAGAGATGTTTCAACTGCATCCTGCCAAAAAAATGGCAGTAAATATGCATGTTGTCACATCACTTTGGATTTCTCCAATAGTGTGCAATTAAAATGTTCTGCTTTTCCATTCTGTTGGGGTATGTGGGGGACTGTCATCTGATGCTTGATACCATTTTTGGAAAGGAAAGTTCGGAGATCTGAGCTTAGATATTCCCCTCTGGTATATAAAGGTGGAAATGGTCATTGGATGGCCTTTTCAAGTGGAAAGGCCATCCAACGACCATATTGTGGTTGTGGATTATTGAGGATCTGTAGTTTCGGTAATCCTGAAACATGTGTGGTAGCATGCTGTAAGGTGTTTCAGAAACAGTGTTCCACGCGACCATGTCACAGAAGGTATGTACAATCTTCTTTTGAAACAAAATTGTCAAGATATGGTAACAGATGTTCAGTACATCCTGAATCCACCATCCATTTATCTTGGTCATTTACTGAATCAGTCAAAGCATAGCATGAATTATATCCGTTGTCATTGTATGTAATATTCTTGTAACTGGTTACATCGTCATCATATAAATCTTATCAGAGATAAGATTCACTCTTATGATAGTTGATCATATGTATTTGTACATGGTCTGTACACACATAGCTGTACTACATATACATATAAAGGGTGGCTTAATCACCTTAGAATATAACGAGTTCTACTTTCACTCACTCTATTCTCTCCCCACTACAAGAAGCCCTAAGTAAGTCTTTCTTTCTTACTTCCTCAACTAGCTTCCTCTGTTAGGCCTCTAGAAAGTCTCCTTTACTTTCTCCAAATTATGAGCCCTACCTAAAGAGGCCTTTGAACATCTATCAATTGAACTTGTCCTCTGATAAATCTCAAATATGCCAGGCTTCTTTGCAGCATTCAACTTCTTGTACACTCTGGGTTTTCATTTGATTTTATGCTTGAATCTTCTCTTGATCACAATAACACTATTTAACAGGCATCCATGGTTTACCTGGTATCTGTCCTTGTGGTTCACTGGTCAAACATACATTGTTTTTATTCACATTCTTTCCACTCCTACTGCTCAGCATGTTGGTATCCGATTGTGTACTAACCACACTCTTCACACCTTGGCTTACCAGGTGATTCCTACCAGACAAGATGAACTACCTTCTCCAGATTACTGAATGAGTAAACATGATCTTCTGGTTACAAACATTCTCTTTGTGGATCCAGGTTTACCAGTATACAATGCTCATGGAGCACTAGAGAATGCTGAAGAGATACCAGCTCTGGATATATGTATCTACCAGTCTATCACAAAGCCCTTCATCTGCCCTTTTCCATGTCTATTTACATTCATCTGATCCTAGGCAATTTATTTTAGTCTCATCAGACCATATTACTTTTTTCCAGTCATCTACAGTGTAATCCTTGTAGGCATAAGCATAGTCCAAGTGAGCTTTGCAATGTCTAGCAGAAAGAAGAGGGCATTTGGACTTCACCATGAACTTCATACTAGCTTTCTTTGAGTGGAAATGGATGGTATTTGTGGAGAGACACTGGATGATGATATTTTTAAGGACTTTGGTCACTTGAATGATTTTTTCAGCTTTCCAAAAGGTTATTAGATGTTGGGCATATTAAATATTGGTAGGAGGAAGCTTGAAATGACCACTTCCAATAGCTTTGGGAAGGGCAGAACACTCCTTACAATGAAATTTTGATATGGCAGAAGGGTGGACACCGGTTTCCTTGGCAATTGGTTCACCAAGAAGGCCAGTATTAAGCAAGAAGAGGATGATGCTTTATTGGGCAAGAAAAAGAGATCTGACCATACTGGTGGCTGAGAATGAAGTGTGTGAACTTTTTTAAACTCAGACATACTTCTTATATGTATATCTTTGTTTGTGCTAACAAACAATGGCAACTATTCTATTGTTTGACTGAGATCCATGTCATCAGTTGAAAAATGAAAAAATCCTTTCCATGGTATTATTGTTTTGGTTTGGCCATATCTCAGCAGCATGTGACCCAAATCACATGACCCAGGGGGTGGTCTTGTAGCCAGGAGTATGTTCTATTTATAACTGCACCAAAGCTAAGCGCGATTCCCACAATGTTTGGTGGTGTGCTGCGTGCACCACCATTGAGATTAGTATGGAAAGGGTTTTTGGAGTCACTGTAACAGGTCTAATAGGTCTGACAGGCCAAGAGGCTTTAACCTGTGGAACCGAGATGACCTCTTATGAGGACTAGGCAATCCATACAAACTTAATAACCGTATTTGCAGTATTGGTCACAATGTGAGAGGCCTTCATATGCCTCAGCCAAGACAAGCAAGAGGGACATTCAATTGTCATCCCTTGCTGGCTTGCAATGAAAGATGAGCAGGATTGGATGCAATCTCTGATGCAGAGGTCAACCAGGTTCTTTCAAATGTCTTCTATCCTAACATCAGCAAATATTTTGAAGGTACCAGTGCTGACTGGGCAACAAGCGGTACATAGATCTCAACAAGAGAATCCATGCCTGGCTTGAAGAACACAAGTACCTTCAGATCCCACACCACATATTCCACCCCAACTACATTCTCAACCCAGCCAAGCACAATTGGTATGGCGGAATGCAACCGGTGGGGTCACTCACCTTATTCTCAACCACCATGGCCAACCACATAGTGGGTGGAGAACATGTCCTGTTCCACAACCTGCACCAGAACCCCAGATGGGACATCTTCAATAATGCCCATTATGCCGTGGAGAATATGGAGTACACAGGCCATCATGCCATAGTATGTACATGTGGTGGATTCCGCTGAGCTTGGACTACTAGCTTATGCAAACGGAGCAGCACTTCTTCTCTTTCTTCTCTTCACTTACTAAGGAGAAATGTTTGCTTCAGTTTTAGAAGACAATGGATTTTCTTTTTCTGGTTCAGATTCTTCTGCATCTTTACTTCATTTTCAAGAAGACAAGATTTTACCTATGGAACAATATCATTTGAATCCTAATTTTTCTTCTTTTTCTCACACTGACACCTTCAACATTTTGGAAACCATTCTGGTTCCTGATGTAACCACTGCCAATTATACTCAGCAGCTGGATGAGTGGGTTAGGAGTGACTATTTCAATAGGTTCCATGATGTGCCAGTTACAGTTGACTCCCTCATAACACATACCCCTCGGGATAGGCCTAAAGGTATGCGTTATGAGGGAGTATGCATTATTAGGGAGGTTGACCTTTACAGCAGCGAAATTTGAGTAACCATTATGTGCGAATAAGGATAGTACTCTACTACTAAGTGAAGTTATTTATGGGTAAAGTAACTAGTCAATTTTTTGTCCTTCATACTCTTCACCTCATGGACCTGTGTCATTCGCCCGAACTAACCCAGTACTGCCTCTACCTTATGTACAAGTGGATCATCCATCTCGTTGGCATACCTGCACAAGACCATCATCGCCTGGAGTGCTTCCTTCTGTGTTGGAGGTGGTTCGGTAGGTTTGTCGCAGTCATTATTCCCATCAGCGCTGACCTCATCACCATCATGACCCTTGCTTGATTCCTGCGCCACCTTTGTGTTCATTATTGCCTGAAAAATATTCTTGTTGCCCACATCAAAGACATGGCTTGACTCGGCAACTGGATTGAGCAGCTCCGTGATGTCCATTTGGTTTGAACATTGGAGGGCCCCTGTTGCCTCCAAGACATCCAAAGCTTCAGTAACGAGCCTCTCCTCTTCAGATACAGGATTGTTATTGGCCTGGGCTTCAGTTGTATAAACAAGAGCCAATGGGTTTCATGGGAACAAGCTGGTGTTTCGGTTCACTGTTGCCAAATTTGGATCAGGAGAACCAAAAATTCTACTCTATTTGGTAATTTATTCCCATGATATACGATATGTGTGGGTTTTGGATGTCGAGATTTGCTATGGATTATGTGTTATGAGAGAGTCATGGGTTATGGCCTGCAAATGGACTTGGGAAACTCAAAAAGCTATGGGTTATAAGGGAGTATGGATTATATGGGGTATGTGTTATGAGGGAGTCGACTATACCAACATACATATGGAATGAAAAGAAATATTCAATTTCTAGGGCTGCTTTCCATATGTTAATGGAGCCTTATGTCAATTTTCAGGTGGAAACCACTATCACTCCTCTTCTAGCGTGGATACGAAGCTAGAGAAAGAACGTGACAGCCTTGCACTTGAGGCTTTTGACCTCAAACACCATCACAATACCCTCAAGCACATTCTTGTGTTGGATAATTCCATGTACATGACCAAGTCTTCATAGACTAACCAGGATGCCCACATGGAGAAAGAAGGATCTTTGAACCATGTTCAGGTTGCAAGATCTAAAAGGTCCAAGGAAATGTCACAAGGAGATGATGCCAATATGGCCAAAGTTCCTAAACAATTACCCAGGTCAGTTCACAACTGATCTGCATCCAACATGGCCCCTGTTATGCGAGACGTACTCTTGGTAGGTCGAGCGAAACCTGATTGTCTCGAGGGAGGTACTCACGAAGAGACGCTTCGTCCTCAAGTCAATCCGAAGATCAAGTGTCAGAGGTTCAAAGAGACAGAGGTCTTAAGCCGATTGCTTAAGGATCCAAGAATACGCTAGATTGCGTAGAATGAGAATGAGAACTAAGGTACATGCAGCGGCTTACTTATACTAGGGAACGCGTAAGCGTAGAACTCCATAGAAGAAGAAAGAATCGATGAGTAATAGGGAATACGTGTCCGATACGAAAGAATCGGACAGAAGACGAGGCTGTCCCAGATAAGCGTAAGCAGGAATGAGTCAGTAGGTATCATCCCGTCCGGTAATAGTAAAACAAGAACGGCTCGGGTTATAGTTCGATGAAAGAAGAGTTCAAAGAACTCAAAAGAACTAGAGAATGTATCCAGTCATAAGAGAACATACCAAAGAGCAGATGAGTGCGACGTAAGTAGGAAAAGAGAAAGGTACCATGATAAAGGAGACACATTGTAACAGCCCCTGCCCATATGTGTCCAATATTCTGTTCATCCCGCAGGAGCACCACCTCTTTTTGTTTCAAAATTGTCATGATATTAACTATATTGTACCTGACATATATCTTTCTTATATCAATACCTCATCAAAGTCCTTTCAGCTCGATAAAGATATATATAGTATGGAATATCCACTATTTCAATCTGTTATTTTTTGAGGAATTGGAGGAAAATATCAGATGTAATAAGGTCCCTTACATGCCCCCAGAACCATTAACAATACCAGTGATCAACACTTCTGGAAACCAAAGTTCTCCACCAATTGTTTCTTCTTCTCCTTCTTTTATTCTATCTTGATCCTTTATGGCTAACTCTATGGACATTACTGATCTTATTGTTCTTGGTCTTCTTTAAACTGAAACATGTCTTCATCTAAAGACTCTGGATCTGGAGGCATCACAAAGAACATCCTCATCCTTAAAGGAACATCCAACTATCATGCATGGCTTGATGTCATTCAATCTTTCTTGATGACACTCAAAGTTTGGAGGATTGCCTCCAAAGCTTCCACCTTTCCGGCTTTGGCACCACCCACAATTACCATGGAACACCAAAATGCCTGGTTGGACTCTGACTACCAAGCTGTTGGTGTCATCTCTCTTTACATCAAAGAAGATCTTCAAACTTCTGTCACAAGAATGTATGATGTGAATCATACTTTCCTTTCTTTCACCACTCTGGTGGATCTTACCACTCTTTACACAACAACCAGTCCAATCAGTCAGTTCTATCTTTTTAGGAAAATTGTTAACTGGCACATTGGAAACAGAGATCCATTTGCTGAGATAGCACATCTCACAGACCTGTTTGCCTGGCTTACCAGCACATGATTGGATCTTCCAGTTAATCTCCATGCCATATTACTCTATATATATAGGACTAGGTGATAACTATTCCAACCTCATCACAACTGTTGTTCATATGAAGACAACAGCTCAATTCACTCCTGATATTATTATTATTTCCATGATCCTTGCTGAGATGCAATCTCAAGGCACTTCCCTTATCAATGGCATTTCTGCTGACAATTAAAAAGGCTAGCTCTCAGCATTGCAAGATCTGTCATGGATCTTTCCACATTACAGAAAATTGGTGGAAACCAACAGATTAACCTGTGTTTGGTAATCAGACTAACCAACAAAAGCAACAACAGTCTCATCAACAAAATACTGGTAACCAGAATTCTAACCAGCAGAAAACGAAAGGCAAAGGAGGGAAACCTAAAAATAAGGGTAAAGGTAAAGGTAAAGCCAACGAGACTCATGTAGCAGACACTATGATTGTTAATGGAGGAGAAATCTCTGATAGTGACTCATTATAGTGATGAACTTTTCTGCAGCAGGAGCTTTAGTGATTCTTTGCTCAAAGCCCATTCATGGACTATAGAACCATGTTACTTCGAAAGGTGATTTCTGAGTGGAAGCTTGTTTCTTTGTATTATAGGAGAATTGCACTATTGGTAACCAATCAACCCATTCATGTTGTTTCTCCGCTATGAAGAGATGAAGGTACTGTTGAAGATCTCTATTCATCCTCTCTGCCTGTCCATCCCTTTGTGGGTGAAATGTGGTGGAGAGTTTTGGTTGGATGCCTAACCGTTTACATAAGTCTCTCATGACTTGTGATGCAAACTGTGGTCCTCGATCTGATACTATGCTGCTGGGGAGTCCATGGTTCTTTCATACATTATGGAGGTAGAGTCAGGCCGTGTCAAGAGCTGTGGTTGTTTTGTTGCAGGGGATAAACTCTACTTCTTTTGAGAAGCAATCTACAGCACTACTACTAAGATTGAGTCAAACCCATTGGACAATGGTAGGTCTGTGATAAAGTCTTCAGTGACTTCCGTCCATGGGATGTCTGGTAATTCTAGGGGGTGAAGCTTTCCTGGCAGAGCAAGGTTAGATGGTTTCATTTGAGCACATCTCTCACATTGGTTTGTGTATTCCCTGATGAATGTACTCATTCCATACCAAGTATAGCTTCTTTGAACAAGTTCTAGTGTTTTTTCTCTACCCAGATGTCCTGCAATTGGAGTGTCATGATGTAGTTTGACAATATCTAAGCGCAATGCTTGATCATCAGGGACATACACTAGATCTTTCCATTTTTGTCATAGAAGACCCGATCTTTGAGTATGTACTGTTTCCGTAATGGAATGAGATCTGGTTCCTTAAAATCGAAAAGGATATCCTTGATTGTATCTATAATGATGTCAGCACCCGTTGCAATGCATACTTCTGTAACACTACTGATCTGTTCTGGTGGTATGACAAGTACCCTTGTATTGTCCTTTTCTATTCCTATTGCATGGTCTTCTTGTTATGACAGAGCATCTGCTTTTCCCATGGTTGCACTAGCTTTGTGAAGCCATTTGAAGTTGAACCAGCTGAGATATTGAGCCCATCTAGCTTGACATTGGTTGAGATCTTGATGTTTCATAAACCACTGTAAGTTTGCATGGTCATTCCAGATCTCAAACTGGTTATGTGATCCTTCTAGATAGTGTCGCCATTGTTCCAATGATCTGATGACACTAAGCATTTCTTTGTCTGCAATGGGGTAGTTACGTTCCTCTGGGGTCATTGAATGTGAGAAGAATGCTTCTGGATGCCATTTCCCATTTTGTTCTATGGAAAGTACTACCCCAGTGGCAAAGTCCGATGCATCTGTTTCTAGTCGAAAGACTCTATCATTGTCAGGGTAAGCGAGGATAGGGGCTGTGGTGAAACGGAGTTTCAGGGTATCAAATGCTGTTTGTTGAACCTCTTTCCATGAAAAGGGAATGTTCTTCTTTGTTAGATCATTCCAAGGTCATGCGACTTGTACATAACCTTCAATGAATCTGTGGTAGAAGTTTGCCAAACCAAGAAAGCTTCGTACTCCTCTGACCGTTTTGGGTGTTGGCCATTCTTTAATAGCTTTTACCTTGGAATTGTCCATTTTGATCCCCTCTCTAGAGACTATCATGCCAAGAAATTCCACCTCTTTGATGCTGAAGGTGCATTTCTCTGGTTTTGTGAAAAGATCATGTTCTTCAAGGCGTTTTAGAACTTTTTTTACAATCCTTTCATGTTCTTGGAGGTTATCTGTCTTGGTATAGATCATGATATCATTGATGTAGATTACCAGGACGTCATCATTGTTTGGAATGTGGCTGGTGAGTTGCATAACCCAAAGTACATTACCACAGGTTCAAAGGATCCTCTATGACAAATGAAGGCAGCTTTCCATTCATTGCCTTCCTTGATATGAACATTATTGTATGCCCATCAGAAATCTATCTTGGTAAACCATTTTGATCCCTTTAGTTTGTCAACAAGTTGTGAGATCAATGGGAGTGGGTAATTGTTCTTCACCGTGTGTTCGTTCAAGTAGCAATAATCCTGTACCATATGTTTTTGTCCATCTTTCTTTGGAATGAAGAATACTGGGGAGGTTTGTTCTGATTTAGAAGGTCTGATGTACCCTTTTGTTAGTTGATCATCAATGAAATCAGATACTTCCTTCTGTTCTTCCGGTGAAAGTGGTATGAGTTGTCCTTTCTTTGGTTTGAATGCTTCCTTGAGATCTATAGCATGGTCCCAAGGTTTCCTTATCACCATTCTCTCAGATTCTTTCTTTGAGAACACTTTTAGGTACTAGTGATACATTTGTGGTACTAGGTTTGCTGGTTTTGAATCAGTTTTAGGGGCTGATTCCTCTTGTTTCAATGCAAGAATGTGTGCTAGAGAACCTCGTTCTTCAGATTCAATTTGTCGAGAAAAAGGGGGTTTCCCTTACAAGGTATGGCATGTCCAGGGACACTGAGTCATTTTGACTGTTCTTGTAGTCCAATCAATCTCAGGATTATAACGTGAAAGCCACGTGTAACCGAGAATCATTTGATTCTTTCCCAAATTGGTCACTTCTGCTGTAACTTTCTCGCGATGTTCCTGGAACTGAATAATGATCTCAGCACAATGAGTGATTGATCTTGCGGCATTACGTGTTCTGTCAACGTTATACACCAGTACTGGATTGGATAGTGGGGTCAATGGAAGTTTCATTCTCTGAGCATGAGCCTTGTCAATGTATTTAGTATTGGCTCCACTATCAAGCAAGGCTTTAGTTTTCATGAAAAGCTGGGTATTGCGACTAGGGGAGATTTCTATGGTCAAGGTTATGTCTTGATTACTAAAGGAGCGAATATGAGCATCGTCTGGGATTGAACTAGAGGTGTGAGTATAAGCAGAATTAAGCACCAGTTTGGAGCCCCAGCCAAGCTCCAATTCAATTAGAGATCCCACTTGACTATGATAATTTAGACTATGATACTCACTAGATACTTTGGCAACTAGAACACTCAGACTGTTCAAGTTGCTTTGCCTTTTCCCTTATCTTTAGGGGTATCTTCCTTGTTTGCTCTGATTTTCTTGGATTTAGAGGAGGTTCTTCTTGTAATCTCCTCAGGACCAATTGCATTCATGGCATTTGGTTGATGGTCTAGAACAATCTTTACCGAGATGTCCATCTGCACCGCAGTTGAAACATCTGGTGAAGTGCTTGGCTTTTCCTTTGGAGAATGCATCAATATGTTCTTCATCTTCCCTTTCTTCCCAACTCTCATTTACTGTGCCAATGTCCATGGCATTCGGATCAGGGGTTACTCTTTAAGACTGGAAGCGAGATGATGAGCCAGTCATAGGGAAGAAGCCTGTTTTTTCTTTGCGGAGGAAGTTCATGGTCTCCATCATTTCTTTGATTGTGCATATTGACTCAAGGTAAACATATATGTCAGTGCTAGATCTCTTTCCTTCTCTGTCATATCCATGATTTTACCAAGTCAACTCCGGTCCTCTGGGACATCTCCGCACCTCCACACCTCCGGACTTGCTAGTCTCCATTAGTATCCTGTATATTATCTCCATTAGACTCTCTCCATTCTGTTCCTGTAACTCTGTACTTACATCTGTACCTCTCGCCTCTTAGACTACTCTGACCCTGTGTTTCCACAGCACGGTAGACTCATGCCTCCGGAGCACTACTCTGCTTCAGGACTCCGCAGTATATACCAGTAGTATATAAACTGTACCTACACCCATGTACTCTAGTCTGAATATTGACTTAGATAAACTTCTTCTGTCTGACTCTGTCTGTCCCCTCATCCGATCCAGGCTTCGGACTTTGGCATTACCTTTGTTGTTGTTGTTGTTGTTGTTGTCTATCTTGAGCTCATCAACATTACCAATGTCTCCGACTTGCTCTGATCTGCTCCACTTCTCTGGGATCCAATTAACAGCAAGGGCATAGCACATAAGCTAAGGCCAAGTCCCAACCAACTCCGACCAACTCCGGAGTTTCCGGAGTTCCCACGAGAAGTTTGCACGGTCTTAACATTCTCAGATGATCTGATCTTGGATTTCGGCATTCATATTCTGCTTGAGGATATCTATGGCATGAGAATGGCCGATTCCTGCATCTTTAAAGTACTTGGTAAAGAGATTGACATAGTCACATGATCAGATGTTTCCTTGTTTGAGCTTCCAAAGCTTCTGTCTGGCCCAATCTAGTCTTGCTGTTGGACAGTACTGTTTTACTATGTCCACTTTGGGTTCAGTCCATGGGTAGGCTATTTCTTTCTCGAGCCGTTGAGCAGAGAAGGTTCCTGCTTTCTGTTTTATTTGAGAGAGTACCACTACTACGGCATCATAGGACTTTGGAGGGATGATTGGCTGGTTGATATTCAGCCATGTCTTCATTTTTAACCACCATTCTTCAAAGTGGCTGATCTCTCCATTGAAGGTGCCTGGATCGGCGAACACTTCTACTTTCTTGGAAGTCCCCCTGGTCAATGGTGCACCCAGGCCTCCTGGTGCTAGTGGGTTTTGAATAGCTGTGACAAGAGCGGACACTTTCTCTAGCTGTTTCTCTAACATTGGAGAGTAGGAGTTGATTACTTTGAACTGATCTCCCAAGAATTTGAACTGAGCATCAAGATCAGGTTGCTGATAGAGGTCGTTCATGAACTGACCAAGGTTGAAGTTGTGGGGGTTGTAGCTAGCCATGGTGGAAAGAAAAGCTTAGATTAGATTACAAGTGAATCAAGCGAGATAGTAACTAGGCTTTAAAAAAGAAATTTATTCTGCATTCTCGAAGTTACCAAGACCTGGGATCTCGTTGTTAGTGTTTATCTCCCACTGGTCTTGTTGTTGTGCTTCAACAGTTGACTCTTCGAGTTCCAGAATACTTGGATGTGGAGTATTGGCGTGGAAAGGAAATCTGTTTGCCTCTTCAAACCGATTTCAGAAGTTCTGGGCAAAGAGACATCCTGTGATCTCTCTGATTTGGTTGATGTTTATGTGGTCGAACACCCAATCAATCCACTCAGCAGTATGGAGTTGGAGTTGGATTTCTTGTTTGTTCCAATCATCTGCGTAGTTCCAACTGTCTTTGTTTTCCTAAGCTTCTTGGTTTCCCCAATTATCATTGATTGCCTTGTGCTGTTCTTCTGGTACTGTGTAGGTGATCTGCGAAGGATCAGAGATGGCAAAAGAAATGATTGTGTTGTTTTGGTAAAGGTCAATGTTGATAGGTTGACTTGCAGGTACTGCTTGGCAGATAAAGAATGCAAGGAACAAGAGAATGATTATGAACAAGTAACAAAAGGCAATGAGGTACTGGTTCATGCGGGCTTACAGATGGTGCAAGTAGTTTGTTTCTTGAGATGGCACAATGTCTTCAAAATGCAGTGATAGGGGGAATCGGGTGTGTAAGATTTACCCAATGTGCATTTGGTAAGAGATGTGATGTGAGATTGGAAGCACTTCTTTTGATCCGGTGTTAATCTCCGATGTTGATTAACTCGATCCAGATCTAGCTTGACAATGACTCATTGGTTTCGTCCTCAAGGATCACATGAGGTCCTTGGACATATGGGGGTGGTGGATGTGGAGAAGGGTCACGTGGCCTAGGCACATGTATTGGAGCTTCAAAATGGGGTACTCTGTGTAAACTAGGTATGACGCGGGTGGTGACAAATGTAGTCTTTGCAGTAACGTGCAGGTAATCTAAGAAGTTCTCTACGTTGAAGAGGAGTGATGTGATTACATAAAAAGGGGTGAGGAGGAGCACCTCTGAACCAGCGGCAAGGAACAAGATTAGGAAAGGGGGATGGCTGGGCAGAGCTACCAGATCTGTTGGCAGTGTTCCTCTTCTGCTCTCTGCTGAATGCCAAGCTGTATTCATTCTCTAATAAGATTCTCGACTTCTGATGGTAAGAATATTTGGTGTAGAGTGTTATCAATAAGACTGACACGCGTCTCAGTACTTGAGGAGGAGGGGACAAGGGTGGTGTCGGTAGTGACTCCATAATTGTAGACTGGCCTCCAGTCGACTGGTTGTGCTAGAGATGTTGGTAATCTTACGTATAATAGATGCCGGATGGTAGGTGGAATCAGATGAATCACCTCTTTGGTAAGGTAAGAAGCGGTGAGGAGGTGAGCGAGTATGGTAGGATGAGAGCCTGCTAGGTGGCCTCGATGAAGAACTAGTACAAGGGTAACGTAGGCTAGGGAGCGGGCTTCACTCTTCACTCTTGATCTTCTCGTCTACAGATGTATGCAGGGGGACCACAATGGGGGACTCTTCCTTCTTGATAACAATAGCCACTAGAGGGAGGCGATTAGCTGAGAGCCTCATGTAATGATGGTGAAGGGGTCCTACTAGCAAGCAAGTACTAGAAGCAGTTGGATAACTGATCCAAAGGCTTGTTAAAAGTCTTGTCCTAATGAAACAACCAACACTCACTAAGAGCGCTAGAGGTTCAAGTAGTGACAATAAGAGTGGACTGGTAGCTCCTAGAGATGATGGGAAATCTCCAAGAGGACAAGACTGAGGTCCTCCTGGCGTTCCATTGAGGGTTTATATACTACACAGGGGTTTGGCAATGTGTACACTAGATCGTACGATATGCTATG
>JBBPSD010000763.1:0-16642 GCA_038093415.1 Xerocomellus chrysenteron | reverse complement strand
CTCGTCCCATCATCCCCTCGCTGCGTGATACACCCCACACTCTCTCGACCACGGTGGAAAGCCTCGGACAGTGTCGAATATCCAACTTCAAGAATTTCCCCCCTCCACCAGATCTCACACCCAAACTCGTCAAAGCTGATGATCAGTACATTGCTGGAGGAGGGTTTGGTGATGTATATAGGTGTTGGTACCATGACGGTTCGCCGAAGGAGGTTCGAGTTTGGTGTATGACTCATGCGGCCTGTTATTGACCTCCCCCCAGGTTGCAGTAAAAGCATTCCGATTCATGTTCGCAATAGATGGAGATACACACGGTAGATCTATCAGGGTACCTCATCTCCTCCACACCTAAGACGTGCGAACTAAACTACCTCGTAGATGCTCCGTCGAGAGCTTGGCATTTGGAGGAGACTCGATCACATGAATGTCGTTCCGTTCCTGGGAATTGCATATGGGTTTGGAATGCGTGGCGCAATGTCCTTGGTGTCGTTATGGATGCCCAATGAATCCCTTCACCGTTTCTTAGTGAAGCATGACGATAATCTAGGTTTGGGATACCGCCTCCGGTTTGTGCGTCCACTGAACGTCTACCAAATCCACGTCCCCTAACCATGCGTGATAGCTGCTGGATATTGTCAATGGGTTGCATTACTGTGAGTCGCTGTTATCATTACCAAGGCTGGAAAAAAAATAACACGCCACAGTGCATTCTTTTCCCATCGTCCATGGTGACCTGAACTGCGTGCGTCAAAGAAAAGTATTTTAGGCTGCGTCCTCTTCGTCTGACCAAAAGACAGAATAACGTGCTTCTCGATGCAGATTACACCGCGCGTTTAGCTGACTTCGGATACGCTTCCTTTGTGGGGAATATTCCAGAAGCATTGATCTATCTCCAAAGATCCACCGCGAGACCGGGAGCCTTGCGCTGGATCGCGCCAGAGCAAGTCGATCCAGATCTAGAGTCGAACAATCGAACAACCAAGAGTGATATCTACTCGTTTGGTTGTGTTGCTCTCCAGGCAAGTTCGTTGGACTCAGATACCAGGGCCTTGCCGATATCCTTGCAGGTTTTGTCCGGCAAACAACCATGGTCAGAAGTCCGGCAAGACTCGGCCGTCGTCTTGCGTTTGGCGAAGGGAGACAAACCAGGCCGACCAGAGTCTCGAACGTTGAATGACTCGCACTGGAATTTAATTCAACATTGCTGGTCACCAAAGGAGGAGCGCCCTGCTGCGGAGGCGATAATACCCACCATCCAACAGTTCTTGAGTTCTTGCCCATGGTCCCCACCCCTCTGTGATTTTCTCCGGGAATCGTCGGGTCAAGCTGACCTTGGGGCCGAGTCGTCGTCGTCGTCGTCTCTTGCGTCCACAGAGGGCTCAAGTACCCATCATGGTGTCACCCAGGCTGCCAGCGACAAGGATGATCAGAACAGGTATATAGTAATGATTCTCTCAGTCCAGTCGATCATGTTGACACTTCCGCATCTACATCTAGCAGGATAACGTCGTTTTCTGACGCCATCGACCGACCTCACGAGACCGCACATCGCTGACGGAAAAGAAACCGAGGTTCAGAGCGAGTTCAACAGAAGCGAATGAGTTATGTCATCACAAGAGGCAGCGTGTGTGGTTGGACGAGGGATTACGGTTCAGATGTGTCATTCGGGTTTCACGTTCTATGGGGTTTGTCTCGGAAGTACTTGTGTAGTGGCGCAAAGTGAAGCTCCTGAGACACGATCCCTTTGTGATCGAATGTTATTGGTCAGGTGAGGTAGCCGAGGGTGGATTCTGTCCTTGTCTTCTTCCGACGTTGGGATCGATCGATCGGTGTCCATTCTACCAAGTATGTACATAGTTACATTGTACGCCTACTGCCAGGTGCTGCGGAGTGAACGCGTTGGCCTTGGTATGATTACGATAGCAAACGTCTTATGAGTCATGACTTGGTTGCTTTGATTTTTTTTTACTGCATGTACACGTATGTGGACTGCACTATGTAATCCAAATGGCATCGGGACGCACCAGGCAGAACATGGACGTTTGACATCCAGCATGCCGACAACCAAGGGGAAGATACGATAGGCCTATCGACAGGGACGCAGAGGAGTAAGAACTGGGAATCTGGGACGGCTCTCTCGACGTCGCGCCCTGAACGCCAGAATTTCGGGAGCCTTGTGAGCGATCCCACACAGTTGTCTTACAGCACGGCTTCCTTTATTAGGCAAGGTCGGGCTTTTGTCTTACCCAACTTGAACCCGAGTCGCCAGTGATAGACTGGCCCACGCCCCAACCGCAATGCAACCGACGCGTGCTTTCGTCCATATGCGCTCCAATTGTAAAATGGAAATGGAAAGGAAAAATGGATCAGGCTCATTTCGTCATGGACACGCACGCACGAATTTATTCATCAATCTATCCAAGGCAAGTCAGGCCCCAAAGTCGAAGCTTCACGGGCTTTGCTTACCTTTTCGGGTTGGCACGCCCGCACAATGACAGCATGTCTCTCCCTGTGGGTGCCGACTCCCGCGATGCATCGATCGTGCCGCATGCGTGGATGCGTTATCGCCTCATGGTGTTATGTAAGAGCATGGAATCGATCCAGTCGGTCGGTCCAGAAAAGCCCTTGGCACATTGAATCGTCACTGGACTGGACGCGAAGAGTCAAGATCGGAGACCCTAGGCTAGCCCCGAAGGAGGGAAAGAAGGAAGGAAACGTGTTCGCACCGGGAATCCGTCATTTCTACTTGTTCGTTATACCCCATCGAGGCAAGTACTTTGGTATTGTCCGTGGAGAAGCAGCGAGATCATTTGAGCCTAGTACTATGTAACGCCCGGAAATGGCAAGGTGTCAACGCCGCAAGGGTCGGGCTGAGCTTCGAAACGGTGGTTGGTACGCCACCATCATCACCGTATCTGACCGGCGGTTCAGGCTGTAAATATGACCTTTTTCGAGGGGAAGCGCTCAGCGCGCCATACTCCGGGACTTCGGGTTTCACGGGTGTCGTGGAAGGAAGGGGCTGCGACACGTGAGGAACGTTCCATTGCAGTCTAATAGTATGTATTGCCAAGACGAATCCGGGGATTGTGGTTATCTTGACATGCGTCCATATGGTGAAGAACGCGTTACGTATTGTGGGTTCCTTCTTATCGTCCATCTTTGTCGTCTTCTCTGTGTTACAAGGCCCATACGGCACTAGCGAATCTAGCGCACTTCAAGTTTGGCTAGTTGCCTCCCGTCAGTGCGTTGCTGCAATTTACCCGTGTTGGGCTGCATGCGGTGCTCGCCACTAGCCTGAGACGTTCGCCACCGTGAATCGGCTCAGTTCGATTCAGATGCTGTGCGCTGCGACCTGGACCGTATCGCTCCATGTCGCAGAGTACATTTGCATAACGTCGACCAACAACGATGCTTGTCCAGGGCGGCTCCCCTCCGAGCGTCTCCGCTTCTCCAGATGCTATCAGCGGACTCATCAATCGTACGCCACGTCGTAGGATTTACTTGCCCAAGATGTGGTTGCCTTGCACTGCATAGACCCTCGGATTCCCGCGCAGATCGCACGTACCTCACCGAGCGGGTGTCCAGGAGCAACTGCTGTGCGAAAAGCGTATACTTTCGGCGATAACACGGGAAAAGATATAGGAATGGATGGCATGGCTTGTTGTAAGTATTTTCGTCGCTCAATATGTGGCGGGTCCTTTCGTGCGCAAAGGAATAGATGGGGCGACGGGAGAACGGATTCGAGCTCGCTAGCCTCGCGGAGATGCAAATTGGCGTTGCGGTGACCGGTCAACGTTCCAGCTTCTAGGGCCCTGTTATGCCCCACCGGGAAGCGACGTGACGGGCTTCTCCCGGCAAACTAGCGAAATGTCCCGCAAAAAAAGAACGAGGGTACACGTGTAGATGTGACATCCGCAGGCTCGCAGGCTAGGGCTTTATAAAGACACAGTTTGGATCTGACATGGACAACGGCCATCTCCCCCCACATCACCTCTGACTCGCCGACTCTAATTAGCCGGATTACAAAGTGCTGATTGCAAACAAGTCGTGCTGTGATCTCAAAGTGAAACATTCGGATTATTGTCAAGCTCCGCGGAGATCGTAACCACTGCCTTGGCAAGATCTTGTTAGTATAAGACTCGCGGACCCTTGCCAGCAATTTCTTCACGAATTCTTTCTCTTACATACTACCATCATGCGCCCCTACAACATCTACGAGCACCCCGATTTCACACTGTCCAACGACAGCATATCCACCCTTCAACGAATGGCGACGGCGTTCACCGTCGTCGCAGCGTCGGGCGCAGCAGTATACGAGATCGTAACTCACATCGACCTCAAAGCGGGGTGAGTAGCACCTTGTCATAGGGTCACGACCAACCGGCTGATGGGCATGATAGTCTTTCCTTCCACCTATGACCGCGACGTATCACCACACCGCTCCGATCGCACGTCTGATGACCACACTCAGATCACCGGGTGATGGTTACCAGCTGGTGTTGTATGACTAAGGGGAGATGATCATCAGGGGTTGCATGGGGAGTGTATGTAAGACCAGGGATGGCTGTACGACGGAAAGTGTAAGATGCCGGGTGGGTGGTGGCACAGGATGGCGTGGAACCAGAGGTTACGTTACATTCATCATGGATCCTTTACGAATACCAAGGCTGGTGATATATTTAAGATGGAAACACACCTCGGTGGGGACGATGGTGCTGTCTGTGCGAGAAACCCGTGCCTAGTGAGAGTGTGTGCTTGGAAAAACGATGGAATGACGAGGGAGAAGTCTACGTGTGGCCTAGAGTTGTTGGATCCTTTGTTGGACCTTTTCTCTCACTGTCTGGTACGCGCTCATGAGCGTTTGCTCGTTGATCACGATTTCGGTCGTATCGGCTTTTGGACGACTGACTCTGGAAGCGATCGTCGTGGAGTCGGTCTCGACGATGATGCTGTCAACGGAAATGAGACGGGGTCGTGCAGGGTATGACGGCAAATGGTTACCCGTCGTCTATGGTCTCATCTAGGCACAATAACACCAAGTCGAGGTTCTCGAGGACGGCACGCTTCTCGACCTGGTTGCGCAGCAGAAGCGATGCGGCATCAAAGAGCGCAGTGAGGACGGCGTAGAGCATGATTTCGTTTTCTGTCGGGCCGCCGATGACATAGAAGATGAGGTCGAGCGAGTGGCGGAAGACGGCGAGATGGCCGTCAAAGAGGATCACATCGCCTGGTGGACATGAGCACGACGGGGAGGATGGAGGACACGGGCCGTACCGCCTGGCTTCTTTGTCTTCTGCCACAGACCCTTTTCGAACGCGCGCTGGTCCTTTTGGGACTGGAGGTCCTTTGTGCGATAGTATTTCGCGAGCACGCGGTGGCCCTCGCTGTCGAGGATGACGAAGGCGTTGACGCTGTAGAGGGACAGGTTCATCTTGGACGGAGTTTGAAAGGGAGGGCCCCCTCGTTCTGGGGTGCAAAGTACGAGATTTTGATCTTGCGCCGTCTGTAAGAGTTCAAAAGAGAGCCCTGGGTGCCTACAAATTCGCATTGCACCCAGCACCGACACCGCCAGGTCTTTGCTCACAATGTGCTTTCATCACGCCCGGCGTAGGTGGGTACCTCTCCAACCGGTCATGTCGCTCCGTGTGGATTCCTTCGCGGGTTAGTCTTGCCACTCGACCCTGGGCATTGGAAGAGGTCGGGGTCGGGGTCGAATTCTGGTCAATGGCCACCGCAACCAACGCAATTCAGGTATTCAACGAGGTGTGACGTCCTTCTATCCCTGTCATGCGAGTGACTTGTTTCCAGGTAACACCCGTACGAACAAGTCGCGTACGATGTCTACTGACCGGAGAACGTGTGTATTTACCCGTACACCGTGCTGCCACAGCTTGGAGCGGAGCCAGGTGACGCAGTTCTGCGTGGATCTCATCCACCAAATGACGCCGTTCTCCGACAGCTTGCAGAGTCATTTCATTTTTCCTGTGTGTCCCGCTCAATGAATCTAATTGTCTGCCACCCGTTGTCCATGCACTCGTCCATCCTTGATGAGGTTCTCTACGCCCCTTCGACCGTGCTCGTCGGGGCGCTGTGAAACATATGTCGTGCGTTCAGAACTGCGTACCATCCACTTCGACAGCGGCAACCAATCATTACTGTACTTACCAATTCACAACGCTATTTCACCAGTGCCCTCCGCGGAACGCGACTTCTCGCTCATAGGTCCATGGACCTTTATCGGCGGATATCTCCTTGATATCGCTCCATTCACGGCCACGTGAACTGCACGTTGCCATCCGTTTTACGTCAATTGCAAACATACCTTTGCCTGCCCTCCCCTCGCTTATGGGCCAAGGGGCATACAGCCTGGTGGACCCGCTCACTCTCCACGGACATGCTGGCCGCTGAGAGCCGTGTGTTCCCCTTTGGGTCTTTCGGGCCTCTGAAGCGTCGTCTGCTTGCCCGGGCTCAGTCCCTCTACGGTAAAATGAATGCTTCATCCGCTAGATGAGGTCAGCAATTTCCGTTCTCAGTGCGATTGCTTTGTCCCCCTGGCTTTCAAGTGATCGAAGTGTAAGTGCTATGTCATACACCTGTTAAACTCTTTGAGGAAGAGGGTTTTGTTGATGATCAATTGCAGGCTCAAAATGTTCAACCATGACGCCATTGCATGCACCGCCTTGACGGCCGGGAGAGCGCTAACACCTTGCCGCTCGCCGGAACATGCAGTCCTGCCTGCAACCTGTTCCAATCATGTTGTTGCCCTACTTCGGATTTGCAAGACATACGAAGTGCGGCAAGCGTAGGGACGCCATGTTCCTCTCATTGGTGTGCAGCCTTGCCCCGCATCAAAAGGGGAATGTATAAGAACCTTTCCGGTCCTGGATCTCTTAACCCTTGACCAAGACCCATTTGAAAGTCGTTCCACTGACCGCAAAAGAGAACTCGATTTCCACTCTATCCTTCGACGTTCGGATAACTCCTTCTTTTGACGCCCGCCTCCACTATTGCTCTTGCACTCTGTGATGTCGGGTCTCGACTATTCGACCTTTTCTATCCGGTAAGCTTGGTCTGCTCTCACAAGTCTGCTCTTCTCACCGTACAAATACCCTTTAGCTCGGCCTTGACGCCTTCGCAACCAGCTCCAACGAGATCTTACCCCGCTGACCCCAACCGACAACACGTTGCAGAAGATGTCATCGATTCGCATATATGTAACATACAACGTGATGATCTTCCCTCAAGGTCCGTCCTTGTCGTCCACGTGTAGATAAAATGTCCTAATATTCTCGAAAATTCCAATTACAGCTCTGAGATGACTGATCGTCCACGTGAGCGTGCGTTGACTCTGTCCGGCCCGTATCAAGGACAGGGGCCAAGTGGTCGGACATTTTCTTTTCCCCGTCCTTCGCTTCTAAGCGACCCAGCAGACGACATACAAGGGAATATATTATGTGTCCAGCTTGGCGGGTTTCACTTTACTCCGCAACATGGTGGTCATGGGCATGGGTCCGTTGATGAACCTGTAAATGCACCGACGGCCATCATGGAGAACTCGTACGTCCATCATTTTATTGAGCCTGACCTTTCCCACTTACGTTGACGGTGGCAGCTCCTGGAGTTCACAACACAGCCTACATTACCCCACACCGGTTCGCGGATCCATGTCTCAATGTATGGATGGCGAAGGTGCTTTCGCCGAGGACGCGAGGCCGGGGCTCGCTATACTTCATTGTGACGTCAACGCCAGAGTGTCGGGTCGTCCCGCGAGCATGGCAATCACGGACCGGCAGCTCGGTGGGAGTTGCGATTTCGGCCTGCCCTCACCATTGCCATCTATGGCCGTGGACGTTGGGACGTTCTTGCCAGGCGGGGTGATCACAAATCCTTCGCCACCCCCCACGGCGTATCACGATGACGACTTCTTGGGCGCAGACTGCGTTCATGCGTTCACATATGCTGAACAACTGCCTGTGATGACGCGTTCGACAGCGCACCCACTGGCAAGTCACTTCCCCCTTGATCGCCAGACTGCGCAATCAATCGGTGGATTTCAAGAGGCAGCTGACCAGGGGATAATATCCCTCGATCACCGGTTTGCAGCTGATATGGCCACGCCTTTTCCTGGCTACTCGTCCTCACAGTCACCGCACGATCACCCCATTTGCGAGCCCCCTTCTTTCAGTACAGCCATCTACGCCGAAGAAGAGCTCCCGAGGCCAGGGTCAGCACCGCCGTTGATTGACAGTCAAGTGCCTTTTGTTGGCGATGCCCGAGCAGCCCTCCAATCCTCCCCTGAAAACGCCGCACCTGGCGACGTCAACCGGCCGCACCCCTGGTATCCTCAAGCTGTCGCCCCTTGTGCAGGACAAAGTCCGCGATCCTCCCCGAGGAGGGCTGGTTCGATCGGTCACAATTCCCAGAAAACTCCGCCCGGCTCGCGTCATCTACGTCGATGGTCCTCGGTGACTAACCCTGCCATGCGCGCCTCACCTCCCTGCCCGTCTTCCTTTCCCCAAAATATCGTTCCTTTCCCCCGGTACCCTGCTCAACCCCCTCATCCAGGACCCTCCACGTCCGATAATTCCTTTTCCCACTTTTCGCCTTGTTCCGAGTCGGAGAGTGACGAGCCACCGGCTTACGCGTTGCCTCACGCCGCAGCATCATCAGTCGACATGGCTGACGCCGTCTCCGCAGACCAACAACAACAACAACAGCAACTACAACAACAACAACAACCCATACGCACCGTCGTCCCATGCGACGGCTTCCTCATCGACGAAGAATCCTGGACAGCCGCCCTCTCCCGCCCCGACAAACTCGTGCACGTCTACGAATGCTTCTGGGACCTCCCCCACTCCCCCTGTGGCATGTGGATCGAAGGCGACCAGTCGAGCGTGGCCGACCACCTCGCACTCTTTCACGGGTTCCGCGGGGGAGAGGTGACGACGCGTTGCTTGTGGCGCGACTGTCCGAGGCCGCATATGAAGGGGACGAGCATCGCGCGTCATGTGGTCACGCACATTGGGTTCAGAGTCAAGTGTCATACGTGCAAGCACGAGTTTGCCCGAGTGGACGCGTGTAACCGGGCGCACAGTCGATCGGGCTGTTTGGGGGTGGGTCAACCGATGTATGGGGACTTGCAGCGCGTGCTGGATGCGCGCAAGGTCGATCCGTTGCAGAGACCGTCCAAGAAACGGAGAACGGACGATTGAGGGGGTCGGGCGATAATCTAAGAGGCGTTGTTCATTTCGTTCATTTGACAAGCTGGCTTTCAATTCTTCTTTTTTTATCCTCTTTTCTCTTCGTTTTTTTTTGGGGGGCAGCCTGAGGCATCCCACCTCTCGTTCATATTCCATAATTCCTATTTTTTCTAACTTATTTCTTTTACATAAACATGACCACACTTTTCTCTCTTCTTGTATTCGTGTATTCTTACACTTGCATATACTTGGCTCCGGGCATTTGACATATCGCCCAAATTCCTAATGCGATGCATTCGCTTCTTTTTACTTGTCATGGTCACGACCACGTCACTTCAGAGATTTGAGTCATACATATATTACCACCGGGAAATGTCAAGATCGATAATCCACCGACAAGATCTGTGTGGTTCTAATTCCACATGGCTTGGGCGTACAGACCCAGCACCGCGTTAGCCAACGTAGGCGTGTACAGGGAGACGTCGGCCGACGTGTAGGTGGTCGTGTTCTGAACCCCATTCAAGATATTCAACACGTCGCTCTCGATAAAGTCGATAAAGACCAGATCGATCAGGGTATCGCTCGTCACGTTGGGCGGGTTGGAGCCGACATAGTTTGGAACCGAGTAGTAGGGCAGTGGGACGTGCAGCGTGTCGTCGCCAGCGCCGGGGCATCCCTGTGGGAAAAGGAAAGACAGTTCAACGACCACGAAGCGTAAAGATGAGAAAAAAAAAAGAAGAGTCGTCTTACGTCCGTGGTGACGTATCCAAGCGTCAGGTTGGTCGTGTTCAAGGTCGTCTGTCCTACTTGGCGTTTGCCCATGCCTTGCAACCAGGTGCCATAACGACTCTCGACGTGTCCGCGCCCCCACAGTTCCTTTTCCAGTTCGGAACGCTTCGAGGCGCTTCCGCCGTTCAAAACTGGCAAGACCTGGTTCGCGACGCTGGCCGTCACGTTGGGAATGTAGTAGAACGCATCGGTGAATGGTATGACCGTGAGCTGGTCGTTCTTGGTAAAAGGTCCCGCAAAGACGTTGTATCGCAGTCCATCCGAGTTGGAGATGATGATGCTGGGAGTCCCAGCGCGCGTGTTGTTGATGGCGAGGACGACTGGTGCAACTTCTGCGATGAACAATGTCAATACATTCCCACTGGACGGGTATGGGTTCCTAAGGGAAACATCGTCCATGTAATCAGTACAACGCTTCGACACTGCGCCGAGACATACTGATTCACAGTATAACTCTGGGGAGCAGTGCCGTATAAGTAAGCCAGATCAAAATCGACAGCAAGTTCTTGCAAGCCGTAGGTGATATTACGCCCATACGAAGTGTCGAAAGTGGAGTTCGACATCGTGGTGTGGTACTACGAGTCGTCTATCCCATGATGTTCGAGAATAGGATATGGTTCGGCAGCGTACCTCGTATGTAACCCTGTTTTGATCGAGATACCTCCGAGTAAATGTTATGTTGTTGGAATTTCCCTTGGCAACGTCAAGGTCCGCGCCTATGAAGCCTCAGTGGCGCTCATCACCGTGTCAAATCCAGGCACGCACTCATCCAGCCTGTAAAATGATAAATGTGTGCTAGCCTCCACCTGAGGTAACTCACGAACCAATCGTTTCCATGTAACGACCGCTTTCCAGAGCCATTGACCTTCCATCGTACTGCTGGCAGTCACGAATGTGACTATGTCCTGCATATATGCGGCAATCAGACATCAAACCGATTTCGCGCACCAAATTGGCAATGCATACCTCCGAAAATCAAGATAGGTGTGTAGGGATGCACGGCCCGGACAGCATTAAAGACAACAGGCCCTGGAATCGAATCTTAATTGACATTGATTCCAAGATCAGTCGGATCGTGGCCTACAGTTATCATAAGATACTGGCATATGGCTAATTATGCATGTTAAAGAAGATCGCGATGAGAGTTATAGAACATACCCAACCAGAACGAATGCGTCTGGTTCCTCTGCGATGGCTTCCGCAAACTTGGATGATGCAAACATTAGAGACATCATCGCAAGTGTAGATTGATGCACTTACCCATTGCTCCTTTACCATATCGGCCACAGTTTGAACAGTGGTGTTGGCAGAGTTGCCTGTGAAGTCATAAAGAACACCAAGGGATGTCACTGTGCGACCTCTGTACACAATATATCAGTCACGCAACAATGTCATGATGGAAGGAATATTAAGGGCAAAGTGGGTTGCAGACACTATAGCAGGACAATAGTCGGGGCAAGGTAAGGGAACTATGCGCACTTCCTGGTCATAAACTTCGCATAACGGTCTGTCATTCAAGTTGCACAGAAAGGTTAGTTAGCAAAATGCGTCGCAACTCGCGTCCTGCGACTAATAAAGAAGGATATACTCACTGCCAACCGGTACACTCACAACCCCGCCATCAGAATTGAAAACCGTGATGTTGACATTGGAAGACAAGTAACGACCATTCATGTTAGGAGCGAAGTTAGTGTACCTATCGAATTCAACGAGGTAATGAGGCCATTGAATTGATCGTCAGAGTTTACCAACGCATGGGCATCGAGGGTCCAGGTAATGTGGAGGTACCAATTGAACGGTCGCGATTGGAGCGGATACCATGATCGTCAGGGTCCATATGATGGATAAGGCAATGCAGAAGAGATCGGGAGCATGTCGAAAAGTGTAGCCGTCCATTCATAGGCCAACCAGTCGGCATTGGCGAAATGAGGGAAAACAAATAGAGTACACAGTCAGTGTGGCATAGGCTGTGTGATTTGGTGCACGTACATGTCATACGTGTCGGCATAGACATATAATTCATGGCTATTGTGAAATAAGCCTCCGCCAAGGGCCACCACGACGGAAATCATGTTGGACCCACTTTCCGATAGCCATCACATCATACGGAAGGCGCTCGAGGAATTTGTTCGACTGTTGTTGCGCATACAATCAGCATGGGTACCTAAATCCAGAAGATATGGCTGACCTCGTGAGCATCCACGCCGCCGGGAGGAAAGCCATCCGAAAGGCCAGTGCCTGCGACACGCAGGGGTAAATGTTGAGCGAATGAGACATGTCTGGATGATTTACCATCATGCAAATCTCCGGAATCGATGAGGAGAAGGTCAGCATCTTTTTCCTGCTCTGCATGTTAGCAGGGAGGCTCTGGAATAGTGAGCAACAGGGAACGGACGATGGCGATCTGTTTCATATGCGTGACGAAGCTTGCAAAGTCGCCGAGATCACCACTGCGCAAGCCATCAGCCTCAACCTTGTCACCCAACAGGTGCAAGGAAAGCTCACCTGTAGTTGGGTTCTGGCCAGACGGACTTTTGATGGCCGAGGAGCCACCCATGCGTATCCGTGGTGTGGATCACGTTGAAGTCACCCCAGTCGAGAGGGCGGTAGGGTGGCGTGAGCGGAAATTGCGGAAACTCGCGCTTTGCGTGGACGTGAGGATGGGCATGGCTGTCGCAAGCGTGGAGCCCGACGAGAGAGAGCAAGGAAAGGAGCATGACGGAAGGACTTGACCGTCATCTGGATTTGTCTCCATGTGGGCGGCGTATGAGCGGCAGTGTGTGTTCGACGGCCCTGGACAAACATAGATAACTTTGATGTGGCCGTCACGTGCTGTCATACTCTTTGTTGTCGACCACCCGCTTGTGAGTCTGCTCTTCATTTCGGTTGCTCACCCGATTATAGCGGTCGGCCGCCGTTATTTCCGCTCACCACAACTACCAGCGGATCCTCTAAATTAGGGTTCCGCCGTTGAGGGTTTACCAGTGCCTGCTAAAAGCCACCGGGACCGGGCATGTTGTGCTACCCCACGCTTCCGCCGACCAAGGCTGGGCAGATGTCCGTTTGGCTACAAGCTGAACACTTGAAATGACCTAATTCGCAAGGTGATAGTGGCTAGGTTACCTCCCAGCTGAACGTTCTGCTGTAACGCTGACATGGCACCATGACTGGCCATATCAAATGGTCACTGGGGCCGTGCCATCAAAAAAAAAAAAAGGTAGCGCAGGGAACAAGATAATCTTTTGCCCGGCACATGTATTGAATCCAATATTACATTAGGGATGCCATCACAATGTTAGGTGCAGTCCGATTAGTTCCCGCTATCCAACCTACCCTGATCTGACATTTACCACGCTGCATGCATCCCGGGTTCTAGGGACGCAAAACGTTTACACTTTTCCTCCGGACCTTTTTTACACCACGTTCGTGCGATGTACTTTGGAAGATAAGGTTGCGGCGATCAAAACTGCGAAGATGTTTCAAGAGGACAGCGGCATTTCGATATCGAAGGCCATACGCATGACGTTGCGTGCGAGAAAAAAAACATGGCAAGGCCGAATCTACATAACTCGGGAGAAATGCTTGGCTCGGCTGATGGGGTAACTACGATCTCTTGATCATCAACCACCCACAATTATGTATATTTCATTTAAAAAAGTTATCTGTTCTATTATTGACTCGACCAAGGTCCAGGCGTTTTTTTTTGTATTTTTTTTTCTTTCTTGGAGGTAGATGGGCCAGCAGCCATGATACCGTGACGCGGTCCTTGATCGGCATGCTGTCGCGCTGAGTCTCCAATTCCGGAATGGCGAGCTGGAGATACGATTGTGGCTACTTCATGGATCACAAGAGCAACAGGTATGTTGATGCGTTTTTACTTCTCGTAGAAGGGTTTGTTGTGCTTTACAGTACCAGAGACGGATTACCTTGCTGAGCCCCCCCCCCCCGCGGTTCCCACTATAGATCATCCCTGAACATGGGTCGGATACTATTCCGATATTGAACGTAATCATAGATCTCAGGGACTCAGACCTTCCACAGCATCTCGTTGTCGGCACACCTTAACGCCACTTGAGAGGCTGACGTAGCTTTTCCCCGGTAAATCGTCTGCGCCCGCACTTATGTATGTAAGGGGCGGAACAGCATGGTTTCGCGTGGCTGCCACGAGAAAGATTGATCCCGCCGGAGGACTTCGATGAAGTCTTGAGCTGAGATTTCGGCTCTTTTTACCCCCTCAGTTCATGGTTATATTCTAGCGGGTTATGGCAGCCAATCACCTCAGGGATTGCTTCGGGTATTTAAGTCAGAAGTGGACGACGGGGGTATCTACCCATCGTATTCGCATCGCTCCAGCATGTCTGACCCGTTTTTTCACTACACCCATATGGACGACGAGTGTGACGAACCCTTGTTCTCATTGTCAGTGAGGCACAGTATCAAACTGTGATCGAGACTGACACCCTTTCCCAACGCAGCGCCGGCACTGAACCTAAACCTGGGTATCACGCACTGGAACGGACCAGTTATTCACCTGTCTATCAAGCCTCTCGTGTTGCAAGCGTTGTCTCGCCTGAGCTCCGGGGAAGTGTTTCTGCCCCGAAGCACTGGGCAGTAAATACGTCCATCCAAACCCAATTGTCTGCAGCTGCAGCGCAGTTCGATTCGTCTCCATTCCCATTTCCACCGAGCTTTCGTGGGTCCCCAATTCCGTCGCACGCTGGCGACCACTCTCCACCTCATTTCCGTTGCAACGCTAGCTCAGGCGCCCATCGCTTGATCCCTGACCGTCAGCCACAAACAGTTGCTATGTCGACTCTGACTGGGCGTGCGCAATATGGTGGTGGTGGCGCTCACATGTGTCATTACGATCCGTCGTTTAGGTTCGGTCATGACAATTACATGGTCGAATATCCTCGTGCCCTACCGTTACCCACCATCGCCATGCCGATGGTTCCGACGTATCTTGACGTTGGCGCACCGAGCTACGCGGACCCTATTCTTCCCTCGGTTCCTACTCTTCGGTGGTCTCCTCACGATGCTACCACCGCCTATCAACATGTACCACCACCTGATTCCACCCCGAGTCTCAGCCCGTCCGGGAGCTTTGACTCCGAGTCGTATTCTTCCCCAAGCCCACTTCTTTCTACGGACGATCATAGTCTCGTTGCCCTGTTCCCCCCCGAAATGTTGGACCCAATCCAACCTCAACCAATCACTACGACATCCACTAATCAACCTTACACGTTCACGGTCCCATTACAAAATGTTGAATTCTCGCCCAATGTCGGAGGATGGCACGCATTCTTCCGATGCTGCTGGCAGAACTGCGGGATTTGGATCACTCCCGACAAGGAAGCGGTCAAAGACCACCTGACACGCATCCACAACGTGGTATTCAAGGAAAAGTCGACGGAGTTGACATGCTGCAATTGGGTTGGTTGCTCGTCGACTTTGCAGAGGTGCGGGCTGGCGAGACATTTTCTCGCCCATCTTGGCTTGAAGTGGTTATGCTCGGTGTGCAACGGGGCGTACTCGCGCCCAGACAGCGTGAGGTACCACGCTGATAGGCAGCCCCGATGCGAACTAGCCCAGGCCATCAGCATACCTAGCCCGATGGCTTACAGAGCTAGGATAAACGGGGACGCTACAGTAACTTTGACCAAGATATTAAAACCATAGGACACGGGTTAGGCACGACCGTTGTGAAGAGCTTTTATAAAAATTCGGATTCGTACATTAGAGCGTATTGTAATCTTTTTTCTTTCCAAGAACAAGGGACGAAACGTTGTGGAGAAACAGTTTATGATGCGTCGCAGAGAAAAATATAGGCAAGGAATGATATAGGAAGAAGCACCTAGTGTCAAGAAGTCGAAGGAATGGTGAAGTGCCTCTCGTGTGAAGGGGCCACTTTTGGAATTGATGTCAAAGAAAAGAAGAAAGCAAGAAAAGGCGAGAAAATTATGCCTCAGCGAGTTCGTAAGGGGTCGGCATTGGATGCTACCGCGTGGAGAAGTCCTTCATCTCGCTCGAACTTGGGGGTGGCCAACACTTGGACCCGGGATTCTCAGACTTCTGCAGCCGCTGAAGCAGGCTGTCGCAGTACCTGTGCAACCACGTGCACCAACGCAGGGATATGCACACGGACACTCTAGCGCCGAACGCCTGCCCCGTGACAACGAGGTCGTGGTTCTGCTTCGAGACGGTCAACTGAGGCCGAGCCTGGGCATCATGGAGTCTCCACCCCGAAAGACAAAGTTCGAAACGTGTAAACGCCATCGGCAATAGCGTCGCGGGATGGGATGACAATGTGGCACTGAAATTTGAACCTTTGCCTGCGTCCAAAGAGTCAATAGGTTTATCTTTGCGAAAGGGGTGGCTTTACACCGCCCCTCGTACTTTTGTACTTACCTCGGTTCGGTGTGTGTTGGTTTCTTACTAGTTGGGGATTCACGTTGACTGGTGGGGAGAAAATATCAGACTGGTGCAGTGGAGCTCACTGGCAGGCCGATTGTTCATCTCTCGTTGGAACAACCAGGTTTTTATCCCAGCTGGCCTGCCACACGGTGACAGTGCCACTACCAGGTGGCATGTATGAGCACACATATCACAGCCGCAAGAAGTCCATCATAGGAGTAAAGAAGGAGGTGGCC
>JBBPSD010000762.1:0-16669 GCA_038093415.1 Xerocomellus chrysenteron | reverse complement strand
GTTATTATCACTCTGTATCGCGGTGATTAGAATGTCGGAGGGAAGGGGGAGGTTCAGAGAGAGGAGATACTTGATGGTCTTGATACGCCCTAGATGTACAGCGATATGGAGCGGTGTTTGCCCATCATTGTTGGGCGCCGTGGGTTCGCAACCGCACCCGACGAGAAATGAAATAGCCTCAAAAGCGCGGGAATCGTCATCCTCGCCATAAGGATAGACACCGTTAGTTGCAAAATGTAACACGGCGTCTCCATTTGATGCCTTCGTCAAGACACTTGTTCCTTGTGTAATAAGATATCGGGCAACGGAGACGTAGCCTCGTTCAGCAGCAATATGGAGAGAAGTTTCTCCGCGAGAGTTGGCTTCGAGGGGATCGCAACCGTAACTAACCAGGAGTTTCACAGTATCCAAGACATCGTCAGCCGCATTCAAGCACCGCAACGCGATGTGAAGCACAGAGTCTCCGTCGCTAGCGTATGCATGAACATCGACCCCATTTTTGACCAGGAAGCGAATCATGGGGGCCGTGCTCCAACACGATGAGTCACGGTTCAATGTGACGAGTACATCTGGGGGGAGAGGAGCGCCAAGAGTAAGGAGGTATTGTGCAGCAGAAATGTGGCCTCGTTCGACAGCGATGTGAAGAGGGGTGTTTCCTCGAGAATTGAGGGATCACAGTCATATCCGACCAGGAGTTTCATGGCCTCCAAAGCTTCATTGTCATCGTACTAATTTAATAGGACCGCAATACGATGTGGAGCACAGAATCTCCATCATCAGTGTGTGCAAGAGCGTTAGCTCTGTTTTCGACGAGGAAACGGATCATTGGCGCCGTGCTCCGACCTGGCCAATAACGCTTCGATATCACTGCAGAAACGACATTGTGCTCAGAACTTTGTGAGACTATCTCGTGTAGTATACACGAACCTTAATCAAGCTAACTTTTTCCGGACTAATCAGGGGGTAATCCGGGATCGGAGGGATGAATTTGAAATCCGAGTACAGAGGAAGAAATTCAATCGGAGGCCGATTCAGATCCGCTAAGTTAGAAGTCCGCTAGGAGGGTGCACTGAAGCAATCATTCGTCCCCTTGCTAAGGTGAAGTGCCAGGGGTCCGACTCCTAGTCGTGAACACCATCCCTAACCCCTTCTCCCCCGCCTCAACCCCGAATACAGTGTGTCCGTCGTCCCCCACACCCTCCCATACCACCCCGACATCCGCAAGCACCCCGTCCCGTCGTCCAAGTCTTCGTACGAGATATCGCACTCGCAAACTGCGCGTGTACACGCCCGAGGGAGACCTATTCTGGGGTAGCCCGTGTTCCTCTACATCCACGGAGTCAATTGCCCCTTCCGTGTGCTTTTGCACGTCGTCTGATCCGGGGGTTGGACCCTTGGTAGCTTGGATACGCGGGCATTGTTCGCCGCTCGTCAGTGCAAGGGTACATCTCTGGGCGCGTGTGATTTCTCGGGCTCACATCCAGACGTGCAAAACAGAACATCGCTGCCTCACCGTATACCTCGACTATTGGCTCGCCCCTGAGAATCCTTACCATCGACACGGTACCTTCAAATGGATTCATCACAACGGAAAGGCGGCGCTCAGCGCGAGACGTCAACGTGGACAAGATAGCCTTTGGAGCCTCGTCAAGGCACCAGATTGTTGAAGCCTGCACTCGTTCAGCGTTGGTCACTACCGCAGTGGTGGAAACCTTGCAGTCATCACGTCACTCAAGGCCCAAGAGCTGGATCCAATTCTGTTCCAGCTTCTCGTCGTGCCCGGTGAGCCATGACTCCCTCAGCCTCGAGTGTGCAACAACTCACACGGAGCGACTGTAGTCATTGACAATACCGCCTCCGACTCTAGCGGCGAGAATCCTTCCTAGAGCCTTGGGCTAGTGTCGTGTTGAGGTGGGCAGCTTTACACCGAAAACACCTCACGACGTACTAACGGTCAATGGAGATATCAGGCCTTGCGTCTGCGAAAGTGCATTCACAACCTTGCGTGTTGTATTTCTAGTGGGAGATAAGATCGCTTGTTGGCAGAGTGCCGGAGACTCTCGCTGTGTCAAATATCTTTGAGGACGCTACCAGCACCAAATTGTCCGCCATCGTAACCTGCGGTGGAGATGACTCGTTCCGAACCAACTTGTGCTCCGCCGACTTATTGTCGGTATTGACATCTAGCCAAAGCAGTCACTTGAAATCCTGGATTCAAAGTTCATGATGTGGTTGGCATTACAAGCATCTGTCAACGTTGATGCCATTTACTCGAATCCATGACCTGCACGATGCCCCGGTATCACCCTCATGCTCAAGTGCCGCACGAGCACTAAACCTAAACTACAGATCACAACGAGGTCGAAGAACAAGACAACCCAATCTACACTACGCGTCGCACCAGAAGCGCTCTTTAATTTCGAGCACAACCTCGTGGCCCCTTACGCGCGTTTTCCTGCCCACTTCCCTCGCGCTACTGGCCCGTCCGACTTCATCGGAGAAGGGTTCATCTGGCGGAAGCCCAAGATCACTCAGATCACAACAGCACCAGGGCGAGAGCGTGGCCAAGCTGTTCCACGAAGTGCCGTGCTCCAGCTCGGTGCCGGCAAGACAGAAACCGAACCGGACGAACCGGTGAGCAGTCGCGTTACCCTGTTCCACTCGTTGTCGCAGGCTATTCTAAACGCCCTTTATCCACTCTCGCCCAGCCAAATCATCATCCAACCACCCGTATAATGCCTGTTTCGGAACCTCTGGTCCCACCCAGTGTTGTGACCATACTCTTTAAATCATCGTACCTCTTGTTCGTTGTTACCTGTTCCCGTGTATTGGTTAACGCCTGGTGCTTGTTGTGTCCGCCCGCCCACCCGCCCACATATGGTTTATCGGATCATTATTTCAACAGACGCGCGCGAACCGAAGGGTGGGGTCGAACGTGTCCGCCCGATCGAGGATATGCTTTCATCGTCGTCCTGTGAATGTACTCCCAGCCATGTTATCATGCATGGCCCGACAGGCACTCCTCAGCGCACACCAGTGTCTCAGACTGACAACCGGACTTTACACCGCTGACGTGCATACTGCTCTCCCCTCTACACCCTCATCCGTCTTCTCGCGTTGCAGGCAATATGTTGGCCTGCCACCCGTTTCACGCTGGGCACCGTCGGAAGTCTAGGAACGAATGCCACGTTTGGCGCTATTCTCGAAAGCGCGCTCTTACGGTGGACGACTGCCCGTCCTGATATCTGTTGGGCAATCATCGGTATGACGACATGCCTTTCACGAAGCATCCAAATATGGGTCACTAGCAACTTGTTATTGTCCACGAGCTCGGGCTCGGTAACTTGACTTCTACTGTTCCAGACCGGCCGAGACCGAGGACAGCGCTCTGGGGAAGAGACAAGGAAACTGGCTGGGAGGAAGTGGAACTGGGTCATTGTGGCAAGACTGTGCTTGCTTCCCGCGGGATGCATGTATTTCGCGATGGCCTGGATTGCAGTATGGGGGAGAGAAGCGGGAGGTTGCTGAGGTTCGTTGATTCTTAGTGACCCTCTCATGTTATTCGTCGCGCACTCTCTCGTTTACTACCATGTCATACTATTTTACCTATTGGATGGCAAGGCTGCAAGTTCCAAACGTTCAGCCACATGGTATCAGTATGGGGATTGCATATATGGGTGACAAACAGGAGCTGGCCGTAAATAACACAGCAGATTCTTCAAACATGACAAGGCGTAATAGAGCGCGTATCCAACCCCTTGATCGGCCGGGACTCAGATGTAAAACATGGACCCAGCCAGATTCTGATGAACACCGTTACACCACACCTTCGTAACATTATCGAACACCTTCTCTTCCTCCCCCGACGCTGTGGTCGTCTTGGCTTCAGAGACCCAGAACTCATTCAAATAGCACCGGCCGCGCTTGCAAGCGAGTTCGGCATAGTATGCCGGGGGTATGACGCTGACCGATCTGGTCGCGCGCGCATAGAGGTAGCTAGCCGTGTTGATGCCTTGTTGAACTTCGTCCGCACCGAGCCTGCTTTCGTCATACAAGACGGTGTAATGCGTGGGCCTCACGTGACCCTGCAGACCCGCGTGGGCTTGGAGATACAAGTCAAAATCGAAGCTGTTAAAAAACGCGTTGAATTCTCATGGGGGATTGAATAGGGTATAATACGCACACCGCAGTGATTCCCTGGTCGACTATGGTCCCCGGACGGGTGTTGCCGTTCTCGTCTGCGACATCATTGGGGGGCCAATTTCGGACATGGTGGCGCTTTCCACCACATATGAAGATCGTCAACAGAGGTCGGTAGGGTTTTCCTTGAGGGCCACCTTTCGGGCTCACTCTCCCGAAAGCTTCGATCATCTTGGGAAGCTCTTCTTCGAGGACGGTGTTGAACTGTCCCTGCGACGCACTTCAATACAGCAGGGCTAGAGTGAGTATCGAAATAGCGCACCTGGGACACGCCTTCTCGGAACACAAATACTCGTTCAGGGGGGACTTGCTGACTTCTTGATATCGCTTCAAGCGTTCGATCATCATGGGGGAGAGATCCGTGATCAACTGTTCATGGCGAACGTCTTGTAATCCATCACCATGAACGATAAAATGCTCACCTCCTCCCTCGAGTTCTGGCACCTCAAGCTAGCTGGGAACTGAGAAAAATTGCTGTCTACGCTCGCCACCACGGCTGCGATGGACGGCGTTCCCTCGATACTCCCAGGTCCAGGATGGGTGACGTCCATGCCAACCAGCATCGTCGTTGACATTGTCAACCACTGTAAGCTTTTATCGTCTAACTTGTGATTGATGCCTCCAAGCTTCGTATTGACTTTCAATGCGACGTTCGAAAAGTACTGATCTTGCTTCCTGGGATCCGTGAGGACCTTGTTGGATAACATATGGATGGTGTGTATCCCCAACTCGACATCACAGATACGTTTGATGCCGGGATAGATATAATTATCGCGCCTGGATAAAATGACGAGCATAAACGATGGATTTCCATCCCGCGTTTGATTGTCCCGGATGGTGGAGCGAAGTTGAGCGAGGGCTTGCTGTCTGCCAGGATCATCTGTGGGGTGTGGCAGAACAACGTTCAAAATGACAGGTGAGCTGTTGGGAGTGATGCCTGTCATCCCGCTCCTTTCGCACTTTCCAGCGAATCCCTTCCAGAGGCCTGTTAGCTGAGGGTCGTTGGGTCCTTCGAAGACGCATTGTTGGCCATCCGTGACCACCAAGATCCACCACGACTTCACAGCACCACCAACATGGAATTGGACGTCGAGGATATTCCAGGCCCCGTTGTTCACCCTTGGGGACTGGCCGCCTCTATAGCTCACGTTCGGAGGAGGGAGCTCCCGGAATGGGACGCAAGCCATGTTGTGACTGACAGAAAGGCCAAAGTTGGACAGCGTCTGGTTGTTCGGCGTCAGTCCCAGTAGTGGGAAACCCTGGTTGAGGATGGCATGGGCATTCTCTGCGGGATGCTTGCACGCGTGGCGGAGCATCAGCGTTGTCTGTTGATCATCAAGCTTGCCACGGAACGGCTGGCCAGGCCCAATCTCGCATAGCTCGGGTGGCACATAGATGGGGCGTTTGGACATCGGACCTGCGATATTGACAGCGGGCAAGTTGGGGTGTTTGAGAGTGATGTTGTACTCTGCGCGAGGGGGTACACGTCAGCTGGCTGGTCGCTCGATCACAAGTCGTCACACGTACTTTTCTTGAAATACTGTTCGACGGACATCTTCGCGCTCTTGAATTCCTCGCAAGGGAAAAAGGTGTTATTGGCCGTCGTCGACATGATTTCCTTCAACGGCTTCGTCTGCTTGTAACCTAGATGATTGGTGGTCACTTTGAGCTTCTGCGCAAAGCGCTTAAGCATGGCCCCATTCGACCGTTGCTGGAACTCCATGATGGCCTGGGCGAGGTTCCCCGGTTTGTAGAATGCCGTCATGCAGACGCTGACGTTGACCATGAGTTCCTGATAGACCGGTCGGGCAGACATGAAGAATCCCCTCCATGCCTCCACCCCGATGGAGAGCTCCATGGCCTGCAAACCGGTAGGAAAGAAATAACGGTTCTTGCCAACACGAACGCCGTTGTGGGAAGCATGGTGCTGCAGCACCAAATTGTGTGCCGACACGATCGGGGCAGAATCGTACTTTCGGGACTCGGGGTCTCCGTTGGTAAAGCTGGGGTGATGCAGTCAGTAAGCGAGACAAGTTTGCGATTACTGGTCTTACGCATCGAGTTCGCTGGACTTGAGTTCCCGGGTGAAATTAATAAAGATGGCATAGGTCTTGTCGTGTTGGGTAGGCTTGGCTTGGCCCTCCTTGAGGAAGAGGACAGGGACCTCGAGCGGTTGGGGCAGCTTCTTTGAAGAAACCAGTCTGGCGCTACCATCATGCGCAATGAACGGCGCGTATTCCCGCCAGCCTGGATGGGCGCTGTCCTCGAGCAACTTGAACAGGCGGGCCTTGATGCTCTTGAGGTCAGTCGTGGGAGTAATCTCCACGTGGTAGTCATAGATGACCCCCGCCTTTGGGAACCTGACCGCGAAGAGGTTGACCCGGAGAACCCCAGGTGTGCCGAGCGTCCCGAAACTGGGACGGTTCGGTCGCGCGGGGTCGTACCGAAACTTGAGTATCTTGACCAGCGCGCTGGAAGTCGTGAGGCGTTGATCAACGGATGGGGGACCTCCGAATACTGCATCTCCAGAAGCCCCTGCACTTGGTGGCCCAGCGCCTTCACCTGTGCTTCCTCCTTGATATCCACCCTGACCACTACCACCATCACCATCACCAGCAGCATGGGGCTGACCGCGACCACGGAAATGGTTGCTGCTGCCTCTGTTGGTACTCATGATGCGTTACTAGAATGTCGTGGCGCGTTTATCGAGGTTTGTTCCAATACTTATAGTGTTTTTCCCTGCGCAGTGGTGGCGATACGATCGGGGTCGGATGGGAGAGAGGTTGGACGCCTCCTGCTCGACGAGAACGCCGCACGGGACTCCGGCCCTCCTCCCTTGAGAGGAGTTCGAGACCTACGTCCTGGATCTCATGGGTGTAGGGCTCTCTTGACACGAGGTAGCCTCCCCTTAGTCCAGAGATCACTACCTAATTTGGATGAATTAGTGCATGAGCGTTCTCCTCGGTCGTCTCCACCGCCTTGGCTTAACATCCATCATGTTCCTATAATCTCTCCCGCAAAGTACCTGTGCCAGCCAGTCAACGCAAAGGAAACACTACATCACAGCCATGAACCTACTGGGGAATTCACCACCTCCTTTCGGCCCCCTTCGTCGAGACTCCCAGAGCAACAGATTCCAGTGCCTCCGACGACATGTCCATAACCACGGTCACCATAAAGTAGGGTAGGTTGAGCACCATCGCGCGATGGAATCCTGCGGGACGTGCAGAGAAATCGATGGCTTTTGTGTGCTGAGACGGTTCAGCTTCGGATGTTAGTATATATGTAGATTCCTATCCCCAATTTCATTTACTAGAACCAGAAAGTGATACGAGCGCTATACCTTAAAAGAATCAGGGAATGTCATCATACTGTGGCTCTCCGCCATTTGAAGTTACGTACTGCTTCATAAAATACAACGCCCTTGTCCCTCCCCTGCAAACATCTTCACGAGGCTCTTCATAAAGTTCTGCAGATGCCATAATTAACCTCTCGAATATCAGAGGAGTGTATACATACTCGAACTCCATCCCAAACGTCGTCATCGACTTCAAGCATTGTTAAGTGATGCTGAATGTGAACAATGAGACAATGCACTTCCAGTAGCTCCTCAGTGAGAATGCAAGAGAAGTAAACTCGGGTTCCCATTGAAACAACAGGTGCTTTGGGTAGTGAGTCATCTTCCCCGTAGCAGAACTGACAGGTGGCCAAGGCTGTCTGGGTGCATTTATGGTCTGTAACGGAATATAAAATATGGCGTTGAGAACACGCACGCAAGTCAGACGGTCGAGGTGTATACCGTTAATGGCGAATTGCCGCTTCATCGCATCGGAGCGCATTTTTTGCCTTGCGAGACGTTCAGAGTTTTCGTCAATGGAATCAAGGTCATTCTGAGAATGTAATGAGTGACAGGTAGGGAGTTAAGCAGTAAGACGAACCTCGATTTTGCCGTCACCCATCAGGGCCTTGGCATATTGGGCATCCAAACTTTTCTGGTCAGAGATGCTCATCTCTGGTTAGGATGGTCGAGTGAACGGAAAAACAACTTCCTCTTTCTTCTTGCGGTTACTCGGAAGCGGTCTGCATCGTCTTTGCCTGCCCCACGTCATACAAGCGCCCGTGTGCATCCAGAGTGGGCAATACTTCATTACAATAGATTCTCCAGGTTCTCCATGAGCCTTCCGCAGCTGTTCCTCGTGTTCTTCCTCAAACTTGGCCGCATCCGGAGCGTTCATGAGTCTTGCGCGTAAAACCTGGACCTGCAATTTGTCCAACGACGAAGGGGACATTGCGCCTGTGGAAACGGTGGCAACGGATCATGACGCTGGGAATAAGTGTATGTGATTGTGCGAGCGGCAACGCCGCCTGAGAGGGTAAACGCAATGAGTCAAGCCGGCGGTCGGCGACTGGCTTCGCCAGCCCAGCAGCGAGAGAAGGGGTCGTGGGTGCACGGTTGTCCGCGGTAGTCGGTCGACAGAACAAGCTGCGACTCAATGCGCTGCTAACACTAACATTTGTGAACCTGAAACGGTTCTTCCCTGCTGCGTCACGATCCCTGCCTTTGTGGTTGGTGGTTCTCTGTGTGCTGCGCCTGCCTTCTCGCTCGTCTAGGATACGTCGCTCTTCCTTGGCCACTTCGAAGGCTTGGATGGTACCAAAGCGCTCGAGGGCTACTGCTTCCACTGGACGATTTTCCTCCGTGGCGGTTTCGTAAACTCTGCGCAGACGCATCATGCGCCGGCTCGACCCTGGTCCACCTGGAGTGATGGATTTCGGAGGAGGCGAGGCATTCGCTTCGGTGCTGCTACCTTGTCGGATGTCCACGTTGAGTTCCCGATTACTCACTCTTGGCTGCAACGAACGAGGTTGGTAAAGCGTAGCGACGAGCCAAGGGTGTGAATTACCTTGTCCAGGCCTGGTTTGTCCGGCTGTGGCCTACGCTTCTTCTCTGTGCCGAGGGAAGAGAAGAAGTTGACAGTACCGGGGGTGCGTCCAAAAACGGACTCTGCGTAGTAGTATCCATGTAGGACTCGCCCCCGGTGTGAAACTGTTGCGTGAGCGGCTGGAAAGAGCTGGAAGGGAGTGGTTCATCAGAGGGTGGCAGAAGCATCCATTTGTCGCGTCGTCACGAGTTATGGGCGTTGTGTCTGTGCCTTTTGCTCGACTCGCGGTGGGATGATTTGCATTTCTTTTTTGTGCTGTGTTCGTCCTTGCTATTACCTCTCTGCCGGGTCATAATTCAGGGGCTGGCTCAGCCGGACAACAACGCCAAATACTGTTTGTGTCGGACTCTCAAAGTCGGTTCCACTGTCTGATCCGGGTGGAGTTCGAAAAGGTGCTGGTACATAATGTTCATCGCTCCCGCTCCTTGACCTTGTGCGCAAAGGACACGAACGTCGAGAGGCCTCGCCGTATTCTGCGAAAACTTTGGCCTGAGATCAGGTTATTTTTCTTATCGTTGAATTCCGTCACTCACTGTGACACCCTCGTCAATCGTCGTGCATTTGATGGTGCCTCAAGGCCTCACTTCTGGCAAGCCCTTCAAAGTTTTTCCTCCTGGCACGTTGGCGGAGCTTTGAGGAATGGGCGGCAGAATCTTGCTCGCTTCCACACCTTATCTTATGGATCAACCCTGACTACCCCATTTGCCTACGAGGCAGGATGCGTCCAAATTTGTGGTGGAGGGGAAATACTTCGTTGCTATAGGCGAAACACAAGCCATCGAGGGTGAACTCGTTTCCACTGGCACCGAAGTGGCTACCATTACTCAGTGCGTTGAACGTCTTGCCACGTTCACGCGCGTGGAGGCAGGATACTACCTGTATCGGTTGGGCGTCTGAATATATTTGGTGGGTATGTCAGGGTCTCCCCACCGACTCGAGTCAGGTTAGCTATGTTCGGATCCGCGTTTGCTCCGAGTCTGCAATAGATCTTTCCCTCAGGTGCACGGCCCATGAAACTCAAGAACCCCAGTCTGTGAGCCAGATTGCATACCACCTGACCCTGGTGAAATATTGAACGGGGCCATCCATCTCGCATCGGTGATGCAGTTTTCTGGGCTCCTTCTGCCACAGGACGATATGACCTCCGGATGATGCTTTCCCCCGACGGGATCGTGTCCGTCGCCATCCAATGTACCACGAAACTTACTATCATTTGTGGGGAGTTGCAAAATGATGGGGAGTTGCAAAACTCGGTTTAACTCACACAACACCACACTTATCAGCCCAAGTTGGAGGATCTAAGACGAGATATGATAGATCAATCTCAATTTTTTTTTTTTTTTTCGAATGAAAGAATGTGTCTTCAGCTCCTGACATATCATTAACACCTCATGGCGAGGGATATACAGTTATAAACGTCAGGGCAACACGGAACTCATGGCCAAAAAAAAACAAAGAAATTCTAGGGGATACTCTACATTGTCACCCAACTGCCCATCATGTTTTTGAGGTGATTTCAATCGCTCCGAGGGGCTGCGCAACTCCCGATGCCCATTGTGCATGAAGTGTGACATTGTTGAGCAGACTCGGCGGAGTGTGTTTCGGCTGCACAGCGCAGCACGGTAGACTCCCGAAAAAACAAAGTGAAGTCTATCGACACTACACCCGCATGCCTGTAGTTGCATGCCAGCGAAGCGCGCTCGCATCTACAGAACACGAGCCCAGAAACTCGGTGATGAGCAAGAGAAAAAAATACAAGATATCTGCTCACTTCTTCATGCTTCAGATTCTCCCAATCTTCGTGCTGCTGCTCGGGAGCATGGCATATCGTACCACACGCTTCGACGGCGGTTTCTTGGTCACTCGCAGCCCTACAACAAAGCTCATGCTCATCAGCAACTCCTGTCACCCACAAAGGATGGACGAAACCTTTGATCGTTGCGATATCGCATCTGCGGCATGTCGGAGATTGATTTACAGCCGTGACGTGGTGTGACACTGAACTTCTATGCGGACATAATTTTCTGGGCCTGACTTGGTGAGGATGGATACAAACATAGAGTCAGACGATCTGAGTGTCGCGTCATTTACCAGCGTAATATATATCGACATGTATGTATACTAAGAAACAAACATTGCAAAATTCCCGCTCGAATGCCAGTCCAAGTAAAACAGTGCGAACAGTGCGAAAGTTACGATTCAAATAGTTACGAGTCCCTAATACGCCTCCAAGGGGGATGTCAAGGCACTTTGCCCTCGGGCTCTCGAGACGACTGATCAATCTACGTCACAGACTGCCTTGAGTCAGTCCAGGTGACGGAAAATAATAGCGTGAAAATGCTTACCTAGGGACGTTATTACTTACGAAAACGTGGCCCGCTTCGCAGGAGGCAAGTCGGGGCTCTCCGACCTTGTCAGACGAGTTGATAACATGCGTCTCATCTCGCTTTGAACAGATGGCTGTGCCAGTTCTGTCACTGAGAGGAGGTCCTCGAGCGGGGGGTTCGCTACGGAAAGTAGGTATTGCGCCACATCCACTTTTCCCTTCATGATCGCAACTCGCAGCGGCGTGTTTCCGTCTGAATTGGGTGTCCGAGTATCGCAACCGGAGGTAACGAGGGTCGCGATAATACAACGGTAATGGGCAGAGGCATTATCACTCTGTATCGCGGAGAACAGGATGTCGCAGGGAAGGGGTATGTTCAGAGAGAGGAGATAATTGACAACCTTGATACGCCCTAGATCTACAGCAATGTGGAGCGGTGTTTTCCCTTCATCGTTGGGTTCCGCGGGTTCGCAACCGCACCCGACGAGAAATTTGATAACCTCAAGCGCGTGGCCATCATGATCTTTATCGAATTCATGAGGATCAGGAAAGACACCGCCAGCCGCAAAATGTAACACGGTGTCTCCATTTGATATCTTCGTCAAGACACTCGCTCCTTGCGTGACAAGATATCGAGCAACGGAGACGTAGCGTCGTTCAGCAGCAATATGAAGAGGAGTTTCTCCGCGAGAGTTGGCTTCGAGGGGATCACAGCCATAACCAACAAGCAGTTTAACAGCATGCAATATATCTTTTTTGGTATTGAAGCACCCCAACGCGATGTGAAGAACAGAGTCTCTGTTGCGCCAAGCGTGTGCATGAACATTGACTCCGTTTTTTATTAGGAAGCGGATTATGGGTGCTGTGCTCCAACGCGACCGGTCACGGTTCAATGCGACAAGTAGCTCAGGAGGGAGAGAAGCGCCAAGGGTAAGGAGGTATCGTGCAGCAGAGATGTGGCCTCGTTCGACAGCGATGTGAAGAGGGGTATTTCCATGAGAATTGGCTTCAAGGGGATCACAGCCATAGCCGACCAAACATTTCACAGTTTCCAAGGCCATATTGTCATCGTCTAGGGACCACAACGCGATGTGGAGCACAGAGTCTCCGCCACTAGCGTGTGCTAGAACATCGGCTCCCATTTCGACGAGGAAGCGGATTATGGGTGCTGTGCTCCAACGCCGCCGGTCGCGGTTCAACGTGACAAGTAGATCAGGAGGGACAGTAGCACCAAGGGTGAGGAGGTAGCGTGCAACAGAAATGTGGCCATGTTCAACAGCGATGTGAAGAGGAGTGTGTCCACGAGAATTGGCTTTGAGTGGATCACAGCCATAGCCGACCAGGAGTTTCACAATTTCCAAGGCTTCGTTTTCATCAAAAAAGGACTCAGGCTGCAACGCGATGTGGAGCACACAGTCTCCATCACTGGTATGTGCCAAGACATCGACACCATTTTCGACGAGAAAGCGGATCATGGGTCGTGTCTTCCAACGCCCCTCGTCATGGTTCAATGTGACAAGCAGATCAGGAGGGAGAGGAGCCCCAAGGGTAAGGAGGTGTCGTGCAGCAGAAATGTGGCCCCGTTCGACAGCGATGTGAAAAGGGGTGCTTCCATGAGAATTGGCTTCAAGGGGATCACAGCCATAACCAACCAAGATTTTCACAGCCTGCAAAGCCTCCTCCTCCTCCTCCTCCTCGTCATCATCATGATAATATGAGGACTGTAACACAATGTGGAGCACAGAATCACCGCCATTTGTGTGTGCAAGAGCATTAGCACCGTTTTCGACCAAAAAGTAGAGCATGCGTGCTGTGTTCCAAGGCGACCAATCACGGTTCAATGTGACAAGCAGGTCAGAAGGGATGATAGAACCAAGGGTAAGGAGATATTGTGCGACAGAAATGTTGCCGCGTTCGACAGCGAAGTGAAGAGGGGTGTTTCCACAATAATTGGCCTCGAGGGAATCACAGCCAGAGCCGACCAACATTTTTACAACATCCAGATCCTTATGAGCATAATATGAGGTCTGCAACGCGATGTGGAGCACAGAGTCTCCGTCACTATTCCGTGCTAGAAGATCCACTCCGTTTTCAACAAGGAAGCGAATCATGCCAGGTGCTGTGCTCGAACGCGACCAATCACGGTTCAATGTAACAAGCAGGTCTGAAGGGAGAGGGGCGCCAATGGTAAGGAGGTATCGTGCAGCAGAAATGTGACCTCTTTCGACAGTGATGTGAAGAGGGGTCTTTCCACGAGAATTGGCTTCGAGGTGACTACAGCCATAGCCGACTAGGAGTTTCATAGCCTCCAAGGCCTTGTTTTCACCGTGGACGGATTGCAACATGGTGTGGAGCAAGGAGTCACCGTCGCTAGTGCGTGCACGAATATCAACACCGTTTTCAACGAGGAGGTGGATCATGGGTGCTGGACTCCGATCAGACCAATAACACTCGGATATGACAAGTAGATCTGGAGGGAGAGAAGCGCCAAGGGTAAGGAGGTATCGTGCAGCAGACACGTAGCCTCGTTCGACAGTGATGTGAAGAGGGGTCTTTCCACGAGAATTGGCTTCGAGGTAACTACAGCCATAGCCGACTAGGAGTTTCAAAGCTTTCAAGACCTCATTTTCATCGTAGTAGATGGACTGCAACACGGCGTGGAGCAGAGAGTCTCCATCGCTAGTGCGTGCACGAATATCAACACCATTTTCAACGAGGAAGTGGATCAGTGCTGTACTCTGACCGGACCAACGATACTCGGATATGACAACTTGAAGTAGATCTGGAGGAGAAGGAGCGCCAAGGGTAAGGAGGTATTGTGCAGCAGACACGTAGCCTCGTTCGACAGCGATGTGAAGAGGGGTCTTTCCATGAGAATTGGCTTCGAGGTGACTACAGCCATAGCCGACTAGGAGTTTCATAGCCTCCAAGACCTCATTGTCACCGTGGAAGGATTGCAACACGATGTGGAACATAGAGTCTCCATCGCTAGTGTGTGCACGAATATCAGCACCGTTTTCAACGAGGAGGTGGAACATGGGTGCTGCGCTCCAACCCGCCGGCGACCAATTCTTCAATGTGACCAGTATATCAGGCGGGACAGCGGCACCAAGGGTAAGGAGATAGCGTGCAACGAATATGTAACGTTTCTCGACAGCAATGCGAAGGGGAGTGTTTCCGCGAGCATTGGCTTCAAGGGGATCACACCCATAGCTACTAACCAGGAGCTTCACGGCCCCTAAAACCAGTTCTTCATCATCATCAAAGGACCGCAACGCAATATGGAGCACAGAGTTTCCGTCCCCAGTGCGTGCACGAACATCGACTCCGTTTTCAACGAGGAAGGGGATCATTATGATGAGTGCTGTTCTCCAACTTGACCAACTCTTCAATGTGACAAGTAGATCGAGAGGGAGAGAAGCGCCAAGGGTAAGGATGTATCGTACAGCAGAAATGTGACCTCGTTCAACAGCGATGTGAAGAGGGGTCTTTCCACGAGAATTGGCTTCGAGGGGATCACAGCCATAGTTGACCAGGAGTTTCACAGTTTCAAAGGCCTCGTTGTCATTGTATAAGGACTGCAACATGATGTGGAGCGCAGAGTCTCCGTCGCTAGCGCGTGCTAGAATATCGACACCATTTTCGACGAGGAAGCGGATCATGGATGCTGTTCTCCGATACGGCTGGTTATGGTTAAAGGTGACAAGTAGATCAGGGGGGAGAGGAACGCCAAGGGTAAGGAGGTATCGTGCAGTAGAAATGTGGCCTTGTTCAATAGCGATGTGAAGGGGGGTGTTTCCACGAGAATTGGCTTTCAGGGGATCACAGCCATAGCCAGCGAGGAGTTTCACCGCGTCCAAGGTCTCATGGTCATCGTTGAAGGACTGCAACACCTTGTGGAGCACGGAACCTCCGTCACTAGTGCATGCAAGAACATCTGCTCCGTTTTCGACAAGAAAGCGGACCACGTGTAGTGTATATCTCTCCAATGTGACAAGTAGATCGGAAGGGAGAGGAGCGCCAAGGGTAAGGAGATATCGTGCGGCAGAAATGTGACCTCTTTCGACAGCGATGTGAAGAGGGGTCTTTCCATCAGAATCGGCTTCGAGGTGACTACAGCCATAGTCGACCAGGAGTTTCGTAGTCTCCAAGGCCTCATTTTCATCGTAGATGGATTGTAACACGGTGTAGAGCAGGAAGTCTCCGTCGTTATGGCGTGCACGAATATCAACACCGTTTTCGACGAGGAGGTGGATCATGGGCGCTGTGATCCGATTGATCCGACAACCCTTGACTGTGACAAGCAGATCTGAAGGGAGAGGAGCACCAAGGCTAAGGAGGTATCGTGTAATAGAAATATGCCCTCGTTTGACAGCGATGTGAAGAGGGGTACTTCCAAGAGAATTAGCTTCGAGGGGGTTACAGCCACAGCCGACCAGGAATTTCACAGCCTCCAGAGCTTCATCGCCATAGGACTGCAACATGATGTGGAGCACAGAGTCTCCGCCACTAGCGCGTGCTAGAACATCGACACCGTTTTCGACGAGGAAGCGGATTATGGATACTCTGCTCCAACGCAGCCGGTCAGGGTTCGACGTGACCAGAAGGTCAGGAGGGAGAGGAGTGCCAAGGGTAAGGAGGTACTGTGCAGTAGAAGTGTGACCTTGTTCGAGAGCGATATGAAGAGGAGTGTTTCCACGAGAATTAGCTGCGAGGGGATCACAGCCATAACCAACCAGGAGTTTCACAGTTTCCAAGACTTCATTGTCATCATATAAGGACTTCAACACGATGTGGAGCACAGAGTCTTCATCACTAGCACGTGCAAGAATATTCACACCATTTTCGACCAGGAAGCGGATCATGGGTAATGTCTTCCAACACCACGGGTCACAATTTAATGTGACAAGCAGATCATGAGGAAGAGGAACGCCGAGGGTAAGGAGATATCGTGCAACAGAAATGTAGCCTCGTTCGACAGTGATGTGAAGAGGAGAGCTTCCACGAGAATCGGCTTCGAGGGGATCACAGCCATAACCAATAAGGAGTTTTACGACCCCCAGAATATCTTCCTCATCGACATCATCATCGATGCTGTAGATATTCTCACTGGGAGCGCACAGTACGGTGTGGAGTACAGAGTCTCTGTCGCTTGTGTGCACAAGGACGTCAGCTCCATTCTCAACAAGGAACCGAATCA
>JBBPSD010000761.1:0-16691 GCA_038093415.1 Xerocomellus chrysenteron | reverse complement strand
GTCCCAACTTCAAGTTTTCGCCTACATATTTTCAATCGGGGAAACTTCAAGTCTCGCCGTATCCCAAACGTCAATCTATATTTCAAGTGGAGTCTTCACGTTTCGGAAAACATTTTTACCCGGGTTAAATTCTGCAAAACGCGTCGTGATGACCATCATGATCAAAGTTTAACTTTAATTCACCGCCTGAAACCACCGCGGCTCAGCGCTTAGTTTCGTGGTTTGAACCCATATCCGATTCTCCAGTTGAGGCTACTAGCTAGCATGCCTGTTGCGCAGCCTCTTTCCCATCAGGATGCATTCGCAAGACATGGCTTCCTAGAAGGTTATCCATTGTGGAATCCTGCACCGGTCTTGCTACCCCGACGTCGCCAAACCGACGGCCTTAAAATTGGGGATGTTGGCGTTATCGATAGAGATGGCTGTTTCAACGCCCTCTTCAATATATGTAATCCCTGCGACCTTGCTCTGGAGCGTGAGCATGGATTCCCATCCGACTTCACGCGAATCAAGAAACCGAGTATCGTTGACTACAACTCATTCCCCCCTGGCCATGTATTTTCGTCCCCAAAAACATCATGGTTCCCCAAATTGGTGGAATCGCGGTATCGGACTTATGAGAGTAACGTGGACGTTAGGTAACATTCCCCCCTGTATCAAGTATATAGTTACCCTGACGTTGCACATACTAGGCGCTTGATCACTCAATACACTGCAGACCTGTCGGATGATGGAGCCCATATCATAGTGCCGCATGGTGCAAAATTCTCTAAGCTACCATTACAAGATCACCATCTATTTCAAAGCCAGGCCGATAAGCATTGGTCTACCTGGTTCAAATTTGCCCGCAACAAACTACAAAGGCCCCTTAGCTCTATCCATCTGATTACGGGACTCTGTCGAACCCGTTCATGGTCCCTTGCATCATTTGACAAGGAGGACGGCCGAGAAGTCCCAGTGTTGTGCGAGTTGGTGGAGCAAGATATGAAACTCCAAGTGGATGTCTCCCGTTGGATCCCTTTAGGTCGGTTTGCTAGCGGGATTGGACCTTCAATTACTGGCCAAGAACACAATAACCAGACCGTCTTCATACAATCGTTTACGATCACGCCCAATGGAATTGTAAAACCCCAAAACCAAGAACAACTCGCAATTTCCAGCCAAGTCGACACCCTTCAGAGCAATGAATCTACGGACATTGAAACTATGGCACAAACTCCCGAGCAAGCCGGGCCTGTCCAACACGGTAATGGGCCCAGCGATGGGGCACCTACAGCAGGAACAACCCTCGCTTATGCAAACAGCGCGGCAACAATTCGGCATGTACCAGAAGCAACCCTGGTATTTTCGACTCATATTCCAGGTTTGCAAGAGTTGACGACTTCGCTGATCAGCCTTCTCATCCTTCAGAAGTTATCAACCGGTATCTGCTAACAAAGGTCTGCATCATTTCTTCCTCAGAATTTATATTATTGATCAGCTGTGGAACAGCAACCAACTGCCGAGGCTGCGGTAACCCACGACAGTATTTGGATAACCATGCTTGTAAGGGTGCGATATACTCTTTCTTGTTGTATTTGCGTTTAAATGTATTGGTACAGGGACAGTTATCGAAACTCCAGGACCTGGAGAGTGCCCTTGACGTCATAGTGTCGGAGCACTATTCGATCGCCGTAAGAAATGGTAATTATATCCTTGCCCGTGTTCGTACAATTGCTTACTCTTCTCGTAAGGTGTCGTCTGTCTAAGAAACAAGGACATATCACTAGCTCGTTTTGGTGTTGATCGATCAGACTTACCGATCGATCTCGCTGATTGCATTGAACAAGACGATAAGGAACCTTTTGCAAGACGCTCTTTTTGGACCGTCTACCGGGGTAGTCTCCATACACCTCACGGATCTACCGTAAAGGTTCGCGTGACAGTGTCCTTTGACAATGTTGCCACCAAAGTATCAACATGTTTTGTTAGGTTGCAATTAAAGTCATCACGATTGAGCCCACAAATGACAACAGCCTCTCCGAGAAGGAAACGGTATATATCATCGAAATTTTTCAGCCATAGTTCAGTGTTCTGAAGTAGCTTGTTATAGCAAGTACACCGTATGCTTGAAGAGTTCGCAACACTTGATCATATCAATGTGTTACCATTAATATGGACAACCATCGAGCCTGGTCGATTCACTATGGTGTCCCCGTGGACTGAAAAGGGAACGCTTACGTCTTATATAGATGGCATGCATGGCAGGTTAACAGTTGTGGGGGTACTTGGTTTAGTACGTGTCTCCACTCTCACGTCGTTCACAAGGGTTGAACATCGTCTTTGATGTAGATTTATGATGTTGCTGCTGGCCTACACTACTGTAAGAGACCTGCATTGCTCTTTTATGCTATCTGATCGATCTTTCGTCATTTCCAGTGCATTCAAAGGATATTTTACATGGTTGCCTATCTGGCGTACGTGGTTCTGGGTATCCAGATCAGTTCACACGCCCTCACATGCAAATCATATAGTCCGGCATCGTGATCGACGCGAATGGGACAGCCATACTTTCCGACTTTGCTCTATCAACTCTGGTGGATGGACATGGGTCTCCGCTATTTGGTCAATCGGAACCGGAGCTAGGGATGGTGCGATGGACAGCACCAGAATCTCTCACTAGAGAGAATGGTAATGCCACAAGGAATGTTGCGACGAAGCGAAGTGATATATACGCCTTCGGTGGCATCATGCTGCAGGTCTGTGATGGTTTTTTCAATATCGGTGCACCCGTACTCAAACGCATCGGGGGCAATGAGTAGATCCTTTCCGGGAAAGTTCCCTATCACTACCATGAACACGACGAAGATGTTATGTCTGCAGTTTCTAGAGGGGAAACCCCAAAACGGCCTAATGGCCTCCGCGTAACAGATCGTCGATGGACATTCATTCAGCAGTGCTGGTCTTCCCCGAGCACAGTTGATATGAGCCCTTTGATTGTCGAATTTGCGAAGAACGATCTAAAGCTTGCCATAGAAAGCCATCTAGACACAGGTGGGCGTGTGGATCCTGGACAATCAACATCGGATGATGACAAGGGCCTCAGTGTACCGGTAACGTGAGCCAATATTTACACATGACTCGCCAGGAGGATCGTAGACTGATCTACCTGCCTATCCAGTGATCAAACCAACTCGGAGTGGACGGGCTCCGATTCAAGGTACGGCTTGGAATATTCTGGTGAAGCATTCAATCTCGCTTCAGAGGTATGCATCCCCTGACGTCATGGATCACATTGACATTCCTCTTCTCCTCTCGGTACAAGCAGCTCGGGGTGACGAAGGAACTGCATGCGGCTATTGCCGTCTACCAAGAAGCATTTGGTGCACCACCTCCCGTGCGGCTCTTGAGGGAATGGGCGAAATCGTTAGGTGATCACACTCGATCTGGTCTCCGTGGGGCTACGAGGGGAAGCATGCAGTTTTACACAGGGCATGACGTTATGACGACGCCATAGTCATGTTCGAGACAATGTTCTTGAAGATGAGTCGCAGCCGCCTGACCCAGAAATTCGCGTTGAGTGCATCGACATCCTACCGATGTTTATCTATTGATCTGGTCTTGTAGAGCGTCATACCGAATATGTAAATCCAGAACAGACGAAGGCGGTCATTCGCGTGGCCATTTAGAACGCCATTTGCGAATCCTTTCCAGTGCTCCTTAACACAGACTCTGGCCGTCTCCTCGACAAGTCTGGGAAAGCGTGCTCATTCGAATCACAACCAAACTTTCGAAAGTTGATCTCCTCCATGACCACACACACTGATCATGCCCGCATTGAGCGCGAAGTTGCGGAGTACTACCCATAAGCTGGTTTTGCAGGATTCACCGTAGTTTTTTTAGGCATGTATTGCAATACCATTTCCCTCCGGGCAGCCCTGGACTCGAGGTTTGGAGGGTGTATCCACAACATCTATCAATAATGCAATATGAGCATTTCAACTGTAGTAGGGTCCCGACAGGACCTATTTCTACTGTCTGCACATCACAAGGGCATCATCCGAAAGCTTATCTTCTCGGTTTGTACCCGATCATCTCTTCTTTTGGTCGACACGCGGTCCATGGTCCACTCCACCTCGAACTTTGATATCCTGGATTTGTCGTCGCACTCGAACGTGATGATCTCATCCGTGTCACATTTTTTCCAGCTCCCGTACGCGCAAGACTGAGACTCCCGAGTAACGATCCTCCGTAACAGAATGGCGTATAGGCGATCCGGACATGGGACATCATTCTCTTGACCCTCGGGGCTAACGTTGAGCACACCGAGTGCGAATTCCTCCCGCACCAAGGGCCCTTCGTTGTCGTCGCGATGGATCCCTCGTATCTCGATGGTTTTGTTGGATAAAGGGCATGTGATAAGAGCATCCGGAGGAGTATAATCGGGATATCGGGAGAACTTGCCTGGCTCCCGGACGTATGCCGGGACAAACAAGATCTTCATCGGCAAACCAACATTTGTTAAACTGAGTGGCTCGTCCTCGAGTGCACTGACCATCCTCCCCTCGGGTGTGTCTCGTCGAAAATGAACGTTCCGAGTCAAGTAACACTTGGGGGAAGATGGGATCATGCGCGAAGGGTGGATGGAGGGTGAAACAGACCGGCCGGTCCATAAGAGCCAATCTCGTTCATACCCGACCTCGAGAATTGCCTGGAACAGCCTGAAGAAGGCACGTTCTCGACCCTCTCCGTAAGCGATGGAGATGCTGACGTTGAAGATTCCCATCAGAGAATATGATTGGTCCTCCTCTCTTGTTGTAACTCTTCGAGCGATCCACTGCATCCGTTCCGGTATGGATGGGTGACGAATCCCGGGGTTGAAGTCACGAACGTGCTGCATGACCAAACCAGCCGCTTTGAGAATGGCGCCACTAAGAAGGTCAAGCTGACGGGAGAGGCGTTGGTCATTGAGCTTTCTCACGTCCTCCGCAGATATCTTGTCATTAAAGAGATCGGTGAGACGATCCCAACGTTTGCTATAAAACTTTAGGTGCCGCGGAGCGAGGAGCTCCTGCAAAGTCCATCCACGTGCGAACCACCGGTCATGGACGAGGTTGCGGAGGTCATTCGTCTGCGCAAGATACACGATGCATATTGCAGCATTGCGATACCACGAAAACATCGAGCGGATCGATTCATCCAACTCGGCGCTGCTGGATTTATCGATACAGACATTGTCCGCCCAAGCAAACTCGGTCCCATATTCCTCGGCAATGTCGCAAAAGTTGTGTAGCTTCTCGAAGCTCCGTTTCCGATCGCTGTCCTGACCACTGTCCGGCAGACACAGATGCGAGCCTGAGAGATCATGTTGGCCGTGAAGATCTTGGTAGGAGAGCTCCCCCCGTTCCCATGTATGTGAGAGTATGGCATATCTCGTCACATCGTCGACCCATTCGGCAATGACCGTGTCTCGCAGCCGATCGCGCTGAACGGGCGTCATGGTGGGTAGACCCTTGAAAGCCTCACACTCCTTCATTCTGATCTTCTCCACACCAGCATTGAGTTTTTCAGACGAAGTCAGATGTTCGGCCACCGCAGATCTCTCTTTGAGCTTTCTCTCCCGTAGATTGATGAGACGTAAAGGGAGTTTACTGAATACTTGCGAATATATCTCGCTGCAGAGAACATCTAGGAGGTTCTTGTCACTAGATCGGCATTCTCCCTCAGCATCACCCACAAGTGACGGTTCAATCCTACTTACTTGCAATATACGTACTTGGCTCTGTCAAGGGATGCGTGCACAGAACCTTCAGACCTTGAATGTCCGGGAGACCTGGCGAAGTGTTACATTACAAACCGAAATAATGAATACTGGCGGCATACGATAGCGAGGATCGTTTAATTTGTTGATAACTTGCTTCACTCAGCCCCTCCAGGAAAGCTGTAGCTGGGTTTCTGTAACCAAACAAATCGAGTTTCGATACCAGCTCTGTCGCTAACGGATACACTGACCGTGTGGATCTATCAAAGACAAGCTTGGATTGATCAGATCGACTGCTGGAAAAAAGAGATATCTGTCCTCAGTAAGTCTCCAAACAACGATCGACAAACTCACGACCCAGAAAGTCCCGCCATCCGTGTACCAATGACTCCACAAGCCAAGACGGTACCCTTCAATCGTCGATGATAAGCTGCAAGGAATGTAAGCGCTGGGACGTCTGGCAACCTCGTGGACAGCTCCAACGCCGCCCCTGGCAGCGGTTTCGTGGTTCCTATCAATGAGTAATAGTGATAATCAGATAAGGGTCTGCCAGGGTTCAGAACACCTGTGTCCTCACTGGGTGCGAAGCGAAGTGGATTGCCGAACATTGACGCGCGACTCGAACTTGGCCTGATTAACTTCTCGAATCTAGGCACGCGTGAGGCTCGTCGCCAGACAGCCAGTTCGTCAGCCGATCATCAAAGGCAGGGTCATGGCAGGAGTGATATTTGTGTTCAAGTTGGAGCGTTATCTTGAGTATGGTCCCGGACGCAGCGACGACCCCTCCCAATTCCCCTCCCAATCGCCCTATCGTTCTTGTCACGCGCGTATGCGACTGCAGCGTCAATGACTCGGTATGAGGACGACGCAGTGATGTTTGCGGAGGGATACCGTCAGGTCTGGGATATCAACACCTAGCACTTGGCTTCTTCCCTTTGCGGCGCTCGGTGGCCTATCTTAGGCGTCTATGTCGCTGTCGAAGGCACCAGAGGAGAATTCATCCGAGGCTGTCAATGGGCTCGGCACGGGAAGAAAGGAACTTAGTTCCGAACGAGCGCGCAGTGTGGTCAAGACGATGCAAGACGATTTTTCCTCCCAAAATCATCTATGTAGAATCCTTGAGTCGCTGCATGTCTGTGCCTAGAATTCGAAGCGATTTTTTGCTGAAACGGTGTCTTGAAGGGTTGTGACCTTTTGTGGGCGTTTTAGCGCCTCTCAGGTGCTACCGTGACTGTACCCCTCTTCTTCAACTCGTCTTAAGCCCTGAACGCAACGAAAGACCTCGAAAGAGCATCACAAACGGTTCATCGCCAGATAGATAGATATATACAGTCCATGTACTCCAGGTATCACGTGTATCTACGACTCCGAACACACGAGGTTCGAAGAACAGACTGGTCACCCACTTTCGACGACGATGGGGGCGTGGCACATTCAACCGAACCCAAACAAGACGCCGAAGAGGTCCTTCCACCCCCGCTTCACGACGAACCGAGCACCTCCGCCGTATTCGTCCGCGAGCCACTCGAGGTACCGACCGTCCACCGAGCTGAGCGGTCCAAGCTCGAACGATAAAATGTCTTTGGGTGTCACGTAGATCACCTCCGCGTCCGGTGGCGGCCCAGACGAAGAGGTATCCACGAGCGTCGTGGGCGGCGGGGGAATCAAGCTGGCCAGGCGCGAGAGCTGGAAACAGGTGTTGGCGTGGAACGTCTGCAGCAATGCGAGCGTCGTCAGCAGCTGTCGTTCTCGCCGCTCGTGCAGTGCTTCAAGTTGGTCCACATCCCCACCCGGTTGGGGCTCGCTCAGCCTCGGCGTTGAGGCCGATGTGAACGTGGAGATAGAAGAGGCCTGGCGTCGCTGAACCCCGCTGGAAGACGAGGACGAGGAGGGTCCGCTCGTATGACCGCTGACAGACGACATCCCGCCCGATTTCCGCATGCCCTTGACATTCGGACCTGAGCTTACGCTCGGCCGCCCTTCGATCCCCATTCCAACGTTTCTCATGTAGGCTCCGCCCAGACTCAGGTCGGCATCTCCGTCCAGCCGAACCATTCCCCAGTCGGCGATCGAGCCCCTGGTGGAGTAAGACGCGGTTGAATTGCCTCGCCAAGATCCAATCCAGAGACCAGCGCAGACGAGGCAAACGTCTTCATACAGTTGCCATGCTTCCGTCCATGGAGATAACGGTTTTGCTTTGGAGTCGAGCTCGGAGGAAAGATGACAACAATCATATAAACAATCGCTTCCTTCCAGTCGTAGGATTCGTTCCAATTCGTTCCACTGGTGGAATATGAGCAAATCGGCAAGCAACAAGGGCGAGTGCTGATTAACGCACCAATTTTACATCGCTCCAGGTGAATCGTACAAGGGAAAGACGATGGGTAGGACCTTTGGCGGTCGGTTGTTGAATTGGTTTAGACAAATACAATGTCGGTCTCGACGTTCGTGAGGGCGTCGAAGTCGTCAAGTCAATCACGAGGTCATAATATGACGGTTTTTCGAGGAAGATTGCATCCGTCGTGCATGCGATCCATCCGCGACCCGTTTTTCCTTCGTGGTGCATCTTGTCCAGATCACTGAGAGTGACCATCCCGAGAACCTTGATGCCTTCTTTCGACTTGCTCTTGAGTCGCGTGCGGGTCCATGACGAGGGATCTTCAGTCCCTTCTGAGGTGAGCAACGATGGATCTATTTGGGCTTCAAAGCAGATGTCGGCAGCCACCTGGCAGAGGATGCAGGCAGCCTCAACAGGTGGCAGTGTATAAATTAAGATTCGTCGTCGTCCGAGCACGTGTTTGTACAGAGTGAGCGCAGATGGACCCAGTATGCGGAGTAAGTGCGGGAGGTGGAGAGTTGGGTTAGATGTGGAATGCTCGACGTTGGGCTGGGCGAAAACCTTGATCAGAACGATAGCGCAGCACTCGAGAACTTCGGGTCTCACGTTGTCCAATTCGTAACTCCATCCACACCATTCCCCAGCTCCGCCGAGATTCGCCGTCCGAACCTTGCGTTCCTCGAAGAAAGCTTGCACAGGCTCCCAATCAGATTCGAAGGGCTCAAGCACGCCTCGGCTTTCCAAGGACGAATAAATAGTATCAACAAGCGTCTTGAGGGCATCCACGTGTTTCCAGGGTCTTGGTCTAGCTGAATTCACGAGCAGTACGCCCAAAGAAGAAAGTCGGAATCCACGCTGTCCGTGCTCCGTGGTGCGCCGGCGGCGAAAGACACAGACACCAGGGTGACTGTCTTTTGTGAAGTAACTGAAGGTGATTTTTGTGAATATAGAGGGTAATAGGCTGAGGAGTTGAACGTACACAACGTCCCGGTCAACTAGATGCAAACCGCTGGGAAGCGTACTGAACTCGACACCATCAAGCTGGAGATCTACAGGGCATTTGAGAGCAAACTCGGATCCGGAACGACGCTACCGACCATGGTTTGCCTTTAGGCACCAATCAACGACATTACCCTTGGTTGGATGGAAAGAAGCGTGGAATATCGCAACTATGGATGAGACCCCAAGCCCTCAGTTGGTTCGAGGGCTCACATCATTGTCGAAAATTGGAACATACCTATGTCCTGTGGTACGCGCGCTCTCTGGTCGACGTCCTCCATGATCTTCTTGACAACTGCGGGCTGCCGTTGCCAGCACGCAACGTGCGGTGAGGCCTGTCAGCGTCGTGGGAGGCAATGTCCGTGGATGCACGCCCGGGCCTCTCACGGTCTAAATACGCTGAATTAGCTCCTTTTTCAGGCGGTCGTTGGAAACAATCGGTTCCACCGTTCCACTTGGACTGGGCGCTTTGAATGAATCCAAAGTTTACAAGGTAAGCCTATATATCTGTTTTAATAGAGCCCCATCATCAGGCTGTGTATCAGCCCGCACTGCTTCCTTGATTGATCACCACTGACCACGGTATGTTTCACTGGATTCGCGGCTCGGTCATAGGATTCGACGGCTACCGTACAATTGAACAAGCGGAGATACTGAAGTACTGACGACTAGTATATCTCGCAAACTATGGTTCTTTTGATAGGGGCACCTTGTTCAGACCAAACGGGTCACTCGAGCTCTGAAAAGGTCCTCCGTGACCTGCCGCAAGTTCAATGCTCCGAGGACATACAGATAATTACCAGTATGTACGCTTCGATTCTGAGAATCCAAGGTCTTCATCGGAGTCGCTGTGGAATAAATGTATCCATCATTTCGCACAAAAATTCAGCTGAAAGGACTGAACTGCTCAGTGAGTAGCTGAACATTGAACAATGGTGAACCAGCGCCTCCCAGAGCCTATCCACTAGAATCACTTGGCCCGTCGTCGAAAGCAACGCATCAGTAGATAGGGACTAAATGTCACACACGGTCACGCATGGGAAGTGTGGTCACGTTCGATCCGTGTTCCATCACCATGGCCTCCTCTCAACCTCAACAAATCAACGTTGCTGATTTGGACATCCAACAGCTCTCTGACGTGCGACGGCAGCTAGAAGAAGTGAATTTTCCTCTTTTCTCCCTGGTTGGCTCGGCCGATTCTGAAATCCACGTTTGCACGCACCCAGGAACTAAATCACCTTTCCAGTTCCTTTGCCCAACTCAAACAGGCTCAGTCGAAATTCAAGTCTTGTCTCGAGAACGTTGGCGAAGTTAAACCTAAGAATGCAGGCAAGTCGAATTGGTTCGTGCGTGGTAGGCGGTGGTGCGATGTGTGATCGATTAGGTACGACAATCCTGGTTCCTTTGACCAACTCCCTCTACGTCCCTGGCAAGCTGAGTGACACGGAGCACGTCATCATTGATATCGGTACGGGCTACTACGTGAAAAAGGTAATTGGGTACCAGTTGAAGTCGTATTCCTGCTGTTGATCGGTTCCAGACGCGCGCAGAGGCGACAAAATACTACAAGGCAAAAGTGGAATATATCCACACGAACCTTGATACGCTATCGGACACCATACAAAAGAAGCAGGACAACATGAACTACTTGGTTAACGTGATGCAGGCAAAGCTTCAGGCGCAAGCTCCGGGCTCGTCGAAGAGCGCGTCGTGATATGTTCGTAGGACGGAAAGTGAAATGACGCGACGTGGACCACATTTGACCCGCGATCGATGTTAGTCGGACAGACGATGAAGTACTTGTTCAGGTGTGGACCACGATGATTTTTATGTAAGTCGTGTTGTCCAGAATACCGACTTGGTCGTGGATCGATCGATACGGTATGTTGACAGATGTCACCACAGGCTCGCAAACTGCTTTCTGTATTAACTCTGTACGAATGAGGTTATTCTATGGAAGTGATGTTCGTGGTCTTGGTGAGCACTAGGGAGAACTCGAGGAGGGTGGCGGATCGTATTCCGTTGGCACTCGGCACTAGTGCTCAAACTCTACGACTTCGGGCCCTAGGCTGCATATATGCGTGCGCCAAGACTCCGATCACTGGGCGGGTTGTCCACTGATGAGCATGATACTTGATTTCGTCGGTGCGACCTCACCGCCTGTCTGTAGGAAGGGACATGTCTTCCAAGTGAAGTTTGACGCGTAGACGGCGAAGCCATGACCCGCTCGGTACCGTTCGATCACCAATATTCACAAACCGATAAAGGGATCGGCGGATCGGGTCCCCTTGCGCAGGACAACTGCAGGGGATGCCAATTAGTATGCCACACGTCGGATCAATATTGGTCCAGAAACGCACAACGACGTCACCTTCGCCGACAGGATGTATTCCAACGCGAATCATTTCCTTTCCGAGCCAAGCCACCACCGACAACATAAATACGCTTCCTCCGACGCCCAAATGCTTTCCAACCGCAATCCCTCTTCTGCCATGTTCTCTCGCATCTCTGCTTTGCTCGCCGTTGCCATCGCTGTCGCCGCCAGCGCGCGCATGGAACGTCACATGCATGTCCGCCGTGACAACGCCAATCAGTGCAACACCGGCGCGATCAAGTGCTGCAACAACGTCGCCAACGTAGGTTTCCGCCGCTTGCTTACCACCCGTACCCCTCACTGACGCCATCAAAAGGCGACTGATATCGCGAGCGTCCTTGACATGCTCTCCTACTCGTACGATCCAGCAGATAGCGTCGGGATCGACTGCATTCCCTTCAACATTTATGGGGCGGGAGAGGCCGCCTCTTGTCAGCAACAGCCTGTATGCTGTTCGAACAACACCTATGTAAGTCTGTGACCTCGTCCCTGGCCCCGCTACGTCTCACACCTTTCCCATCGGCATCTAGAGCGGCTTCTTCAATTTCGGGTGTTCTCCGATGGACCTCAACTAGGCATTGTCTTGCATGAGTCGCACGCGCAGTGTAGTTTGTTTTCTTTCCCGTCCGTTTTCGAAACACGTCTGGTTGGTCGGTTGGCGGGCTTGTTGGAGCCTCTGTTCGTTTGGTGGTCATGGTACTCGTGTATAGCTTTTTGATGCAAAAGTTGAAAGACGCTGTCTCGTTCATGATTGGCTGTACCATAAGAGACTTGAAGATCAACCCGATCGGGCCAAACATTTGACGCTGTGCCAGCCAGGCCCAGCCTTGGTATGGCCATCAATCTATTTACCCAGAAAGACACGGGCCATACATAAAACCATGCCATGTTCGAGGCTCGAAGACTTATGTCCTATAGAGGTAGCGCGAACCAACAACTTGAAGACTCGGTCACTCGGAGACTCGGGCTGCTCGCCGGCCTTGGTGACTTTGGAACTCCGCACCAGTCCCTGTTCGTCGAGTCATCCGTGAATTTCGACCGCTACAGCTAGGTCGCCGGAAGTAGTCTGGTGACTCGACTGTTCTACGAGGCAACCGAGCTTCGTAGAACAGTCTGGTTACCAGAATAGGTTGAAGGGTGAATGCGAGTGGTGAATCACACGAGCTAGAGAGTTAGTACAGACTGCGAAATGGTATGGGCAAAAGCCCGAAGCGCTGTCTTAGCCGAGCGAGCTGCGACCCCTTAAAGAAGGAGCCTGCGACGCATGCAGCGAAGCTCGTAATCCCCATACTGAAGGAGGAGGCTACTAACGATGTCATTCACCCTGGAGAATTTTCCTATGGGAAAATTCTGAGGGAGTTGCTATATGTGTATGGAAAGGACCAGTGGACATGAGTAGGGAAATACACGTATGGAGTGATACCAGTGGACGTGCGCGGAAACGAGCGTGTGGAGACTTCCAGTGGACGCTCAAGTGCATGGAAGGTTTTCCATTGGCACTCAAAGAAAATTTGTGTACATGGAAAGGACCAATGGACACAATGGGGATAGGGAGGACTCGGAGCGAAGCCGGAGTGATGCGAAAAACGGCACGACGATTTGGAACTTGACCAGGGTGCGGTCAGCGGTGAATGAGGTAGGTTCAAATCGACCAGTTGACCCGCCATTAGCCGAGGTAGCCTACCAGTTTTGAACCAGTTTTGCGATCCTTTTTCGCCAGCTGTCCTCCAATCATAGCTCCCAAATGGCCGGTGGTAAAGTCGTCAAATGATAGCGTTACAGGCTGTGTTGCAGGTAGTTGCTGCATGGCCTCAAGAGGACTTTACAGATTGATCGATCTTGACTCATTGGCATGTACGCAATCATCCTGACCCGGTGTAACACAACCTGAACATAACTAAGACTTGGCCGTTGAACATTGTTGTTTTGCTTTGTAGAGATGTTGTCCACATGTAGTGTTATCACCTCGTGTCAGATGGCATATAGGCTAAGGTAACAGCCTCTGACTACCCCTTCTTTCCCCAGCATGAACAGAGTGGACGGGAGGGTAAACACGAAATGTAGGAACTCACATAATGTAATAGAGGACACCTTCGGAGGAATAGGCCCGTGTAAAGGTTGGGTTACCGTTTCTTCATCACTTTGTACATTTGAAGAGACCGTTCTCACTCAATGCCTTTTCTGCGTTTCTGAAACGCGCGGTGAAAGGTGCCGCTAGCGTGCGTTTGCCCAGGATCTGCCTCGAAAGATACTAGAAATACAACATGATGCCAACCTTACCTTACGAGCATGGAGAGCTGGTGCCGAGGGCCACGCAGAGTTTGTATGTGATTTCAGTCCGGTACGAACACTGCAACTTCAAGTTACACCCCCAAAATGCGACACTCATGTCCATATCCTCCCTCACTTCCTCCCATACCTCCCGTTTCCGCACCACCACACCTTGAATAACTTAGCGCACCAACCCCCTACCCATCCGATTCCGCCTCCGTAGAGCTCTCCTCCTCCTCGGCCCGGTGCATCATTCCCGTAGACCACACCCGCACTGTCCCGCCATGACTCCCAGTCGCAAACATCATCGGTTCATCCATCCCATTGTTCCACCCAATACACGTCATATCCCTCAGCTTGGGCATATTCATCGGATGAAGGTAACGTAGCAACGCCGCCGTCTCTCGATCCCAGACGTGCACATCGCCCGCTGCATGAAGCGTAGGCATTAGGTGCGTCAGGGTTAACGTTAGCCAAATTAACAGACTAGTCTGGTCGTAGTGGGCCGAAACGAAACGATCACCCACCTTTGCCGACACAAAACACGAATTGCTCGTCCGTGCCTCCAAGGTAACACGAGCCCGCGACGGAGGTGGGTACGTTGAGCGCAAAGGAGTGTTTGAGGTTCAGTCGCGCCGTAAAGGGACTCTCTTCGTTCGCCCGCGCTCTGTCTCGCACAATCTCGAGTTTCCAGAGTTGAGGTGAGATCTGGAGATGAGAAGGGTGGTAAGATGTGGCAGCACTAGTGTAGGACGGGAATGGGATTGGCGATGACAAGGGCGTACCTGTTCAAACGATATGAGAATGAGGTACATCCGTTTCGATATAACGATATCGCGGACGTCATCAAACAATGGTGTTTGACTATCCAAGTGTAAGCATAGGTCCGCCTTGCAAAGTTATATCCAAACGCACCACTCCTTTCGTCTCGTATGCATATTGTATACTGTTCACCTCGGTCAGAAAGAAACACAGACGATCAAACACTCCTACCAATGATCCGTTTTTCGACTTTGGTCTGACGCGTCGGCTGTGGCGCGTTCGCCGGCGGTACAGAGGGTCCTATGGCTATCAAACGCGAACAGTCCGAAGTCACCGCTACGTTGATTAGTCGCACGTCGCCAAATGGATACCGATCCAAGACCTGCAATGGCGATCGCAATGGGTAATAAATATAAATGTTCATTGGCTCGTCTCATGACGAACGACGCATACCTTTCCATGTGGATCCTAGTCCATATTGATCAGCGCCCTACGCGTAGCAATCCATGAACGGCATGAACGCACCAATTTCACCACCTCACTACCCTCGACCGAAAGGATCGCTAACAAAGAAATACACGACTGAGCAAGGAACCAAAGTCAGAGACATCTGCGTCCTCACCTTGTCCGTTAGGAAGCCAAACCACCGAATTGACAGTCTTGGATCGGTCGATCGTCTGCTTACACACCCCATCCTGGACAAAGAAAAGTACGATGTGAGGTGGTATGTTTATTGATAAGTGTCAAGGAGCAAGATAGTTTACCTCGGACCACAACTTGAGACCGCGCGTGAACCGCGTGGCGAGCAAGCGACCGTTGGGTGACCTGAGCGGGGTCATGAAATTATCTCTTTCCCAGAACCAGGAGTCAATTTACCAAGCAACTTGACTGACGAAACCCTGGACATGGACGAGCGTGCGATGATGCGTGAGTGTCTCCTACAAGACGAAATCACACGGTCAATAGGCAAAAACTCCATTTCTAAAAGAAATAGATAGCGTACGCACCCCAACACGAAAAATCATCGCAGTTCTGTCCCAACTGATAACAAGCCAAAATAAAAAAAAGGAAAAGCCGGTCTATTAGATGACATCCCCAATGCACGCAAGACGTATTCCCCCACCCTGACGTCGCCAAGTATTTGCCACTGGGCGAAAATTGGATATGCCGCACGAGCGCCGCATGCGGAAATAGCTCCTGCGCCAAGTCGAGCGCTTTGATCTCCTCAATCACCTTTGAGATCCTCGCCCTTCTCAACGCTCGAAGCCCCGCATCCGGTACTGGGCTCGCAGACGTATCCGGACCCGCAGACATCGGGGTTTGCCACCACGAGCCCAGTCCCACGGACGTCGGGTGTTTGCCGGTTGTGCGCTGCAACTTGATCACGGAGAGGACCGCATTCTGGAAACGGACGCGTGGATCGCGGACGTCGAGGAGATGAGTGCCATGTCCGTGTTTGTGGCTGTCGGAAGAACAAGGGCCTTCGCTCGAAATGGACGGAATGCACGCAGTTCTGCCCATTTCTACTTCGTCGTCAGTAATCATTGCGCCTTTCTTGGCTTTGACCTTGGGCAGCCGCGTGGCGGCCAACCATGCAAAGAAGCGAGTAAGTGATGCACGCGTCGCGGCAAATCGTCGGGTGCACCACTGCATCGCGAGTCGGTGTGCGTGGACGATGCCGAGTTCAGCAGGTTGGTAGGAGAAGTGTGTGGGGATTCATACCTGCTTGTCGAGCGTTTCAGTCCGTCTGGGAGGGAGTGAGGTTCGGGTAAGGGAACAAGGTGTCAAAGCGGCGCCGAAACACTCACCTCTCAGGTTCGCAAAGCAACGCTGCGCCTGCACGTTGCTGTTTTTCGTCCACCAAAGGTGCTGTATCTCGCACGTCAGCGCTATGCGACAAAATACAGGCCACAAAAATGTACGTTCATGTTCCTTCATGCCTAAAGGCTCACCCATCGCTAATCAAGTCGTCAGCACGATCCACCCCATCATGATGCCAACAAGGGAGACGAAAAGCGAACCTGCATGATGATCGTTATCGTGCCACAAATCAGCGACCACATCCACCAAATTATACAATTGTCTCTTCCTCCTCGCCCCAAAAGTCGTGGCACCACTGAACGTCGTCCTTGGACTCGTTGTCGTCGACGGAGGACTCGCCGAACCGACCAACTTCTCGTCATCCATGATTGTTCTTCGGATGTTCT
>JBBPSD010000760.1:0-16714 GCA_038093415.1 Xerocomellus chrysenteron | reverse complement strand
CAGGAGTCCTGGCGGAGTGGCTGGAGTCCTCGTAGGTCGTAGCTAGTCCATCTGTGCATAGTTAGTCATCATCACGCATCGTCCTTGCCTCCTTCCATCCGCGTCGTGACGACGGGAGCTCCACACAGAGTGGGGGCAGCCTGTCCCGGTGTCCCCGGTCCAATGGACACGGTGCGTGTTCGACCCCTTCTCTCTCCGCAAGACTGAAAGCTGACTCTTGCTGTATGCTACTGCCATCTTCGTCTCGCGTCACCGGACTACGCGACGCGGTTGGTAGATTACTTTGACGCGCGCCCAAAGACACAGACGCATGGACTGGACGCGACGGGGCGAACGCCCCTCGAAGACGACAAGTCGATCGCGATGGAGGCCTCCGTCGGCACTCTCGAGTAAAATTCCAAAAGAGACGGGCTGGTCACCAGACTATTAGTGGTATCCACGTCACCGTGAGGCCACTTTTGTGTTGACAATCCTAGTACTCATGCAGCACGTCGTAGAGAGCCACAGCTCAACCCCAATAGTATCGACCTGTCCACTTTAGTCACCCTCCCTTCCGCCACCTGGGCATTCCGACGCTCGCGCCGGGTTGACACGCCGTTGCGCCTTCATGGAAAGCCACATTGGTAACATCATCGTTACTTTGACCAAGCCAAATATTCAATTGGACAGATACTGACGAAATAAAAAATTGGACGACTGTTCCTGTGCAAACTTTGCGCGTTTTCCGTTCTGCCGAGTCTGCCAATCGGCGCTGGATTAGCCTGGTAAAACTTCATGCGGGCGTACTTAGAGTCCTCATGAGTAGGTATATTCTTCCCTTAAATCAAAACTAGGAGCGCACATCCACGCTTAAGTTGTTTTTCAATCATGCTGCCGCAACCCAGAATGGGCTTGTATGATAAAACCATTGGTGCGCGCAGCTAGTTGCCCGATTTGTGGCGCGAGTTTCATTGACGGGGTTAAATGACAGGGACGCTCCTGGGCATATTCTGTGAGTGATTTGTATCACGTCGCGTTGGGGCCTCCGACTGACTCATCGAGAACCAAGTTAATACATTCTTGTATGGCATTGTCGCGTATCAGTTTGCGGCGTACTACCGGACGAGTAAGTAGGCTCGACAAAGATGAATCCACACTGACTCGTATTCTGTTCCAGAATTCAATGATGGGCCAGCGACGAAGTCGGTCGGTGACCGATCCACGAGGGTACAGTTTTGGCGAGTGACTAGTGATGTTAGGTATATGGTCCTCTTCCTGTTCATTTTGGATACATTGTACAGTTCTTCGTGAGTACCATCCGTTATCTGGTGCTCGTGGAGCGAGTCTATTATTTCTCCAGGGCCCTATACATGGGGTATTATACGTTCGTAGCCTTATCAGCCTCAGGCTTCATTCTTACTCCTCAGTGCATTTCAGCGTGTCCAATTATGATAATCCAGCAGCTGCTGCAACTGTGTAATTATGGAATCGGCTTGTTTCTTTCTGTCTGGTCCTAATGTCGAGGACCACACACATTTACCCCTCTTGCTAGTGTGCTTGCTGGACTGGTGACGCAGATATATCTAGGGTTACGGCAAGTACATAGGTGTACTCGACAACTCAATCTCACACTGAATCTGTATGCGGTAGGATTTGGCGTTTGACGAGTAGCAAGAGCTTATACAGGATGGTCGCCCTGCTGGCGATCCCTTCATTTATTCCGGGTATGATTTGCAGCATCGAGGCTTCGATCATTAAAGTGTATGTCGTATGGCTGCTATAGCGCCTCAAACTAATCACGACCATTTAGTTTCTCTGATATGCCCCGTATGACTCCCATCGTGATTGGGTGGTTGTCCACGGAGGTTGTCGTGGATGTGTTCATCACCAGTGCGCTCATGTATTTCAATCTGCATGACGGAGGCACTCATATACAATCACCAGTTACTTTGGCCATCGTCTTTTCCCGTTCGCGAACTGGTGTTCTCAAGACGGATACAGTTCTGAACCGCTGATTTATCGTGATGCCATCCAAACAGGCCTCTTCGCCGGCATCTTCGCTCTGAGTAATTTGATCACTTTCATCATCCTCCCGGACACGAATCTCTATGGCATGTTCCTCATCCTCATTGGTCGTGTCTACACGAATGTGAGTGTCGTCAGCGCAATGGAAGGTGCCGTCCACTAACATGATTTTTCTGTCTTTCTTGTTGGAAGACCCTCTTGGATACCCTCCTTAGTCGTGAGTTGCTCAAGGCAGTGGCGGACGGCGCGGAAAACGTGAGCGTAGTGGTGAGTTGCCTAGCTACCGTCGCATGGTCGTCACTCATCTCCAGTCCGTGCACAGATGGATTCAGTGTACTGGACTGACTCGCATGCTGTTTCGACGGTCGATCACTCACCCCTTGTATGAATTGTGAATATTTGGTCAATATCACCCAGACGTTGAATATGTTTTGCGTACGAGAGGCGGAAGATCACTCCGCTCCTTCTCAGCTACCTAATTCTGGCCGGAGACGAGGCGAACGGTACCCGATTGCAGAAACATTATGGTTTGTTAGAACACGGTCTTTGGGCAAGCGGCGGGAAGCATTTCTTACTTTTGCGCCTCTTCCTGTGCTCGTCGACTCCCGATAGCATAGTCGATCTCGATTTTTCACCCACCCGTCACTCCCTAGTCGTCCTCACCAACGGTTTGGCCTCCTCATTCCATCCTCGCGTCTGTTTTTTAGGTTCCATGGAACCCCTGGGATCTGCGAGGCATGGTATTCCCACCCGCCCTCGCAGCTCACCTCTGGCCCAGGACAATCCATGGAGCCGGACAGCGCTTCGCGCTGCTGCCCATCCCCACCCATTCGTTCGTCATCAGTCATTGAGTCTTTCCGTAGTCGCGCACTTGATTTATCCTCTGTGTACATACGATTTACAGAGATAAATCTTCTTTTCTCCTAGCCACTCGTGCCCACAGCGTCACCCAAAGATGAGTAACTCACCGCTCCGTTCACGTGATCTGTGCCATCCATCTCTGCCCTGAGCGACTCACGGGTAAGGAGCGTATCCAAGAGGGTCTTGCGAAAGAAATCAAGTCAGTAGACGGCACCCTCCGTTTCGCTGAGGACACACATTCGTGTAGATACGACCAAGGGGCATTCCGAAAATAACGTAAATATTCGTGTTTGGCAGAACGACAAAAGTAATCAGGTCAGCCAAAGAAAAGATCCCGGTGAAGAGACCCGTCTGGATGGCACCACGGATAAGTCGGTTCAGAACTGTGTCCGTCTTGCGGAAACCAGTGCGCGAACGGGAGAAAACTATGATCAAAGTAACTGGCGATTGTAAATGAGTGCCTTCGTGGAATGAATATTCGTGAGCGTACTGGTGATGAACGCGTCCACGACGACCTGGATGGTGAACCACGCAATCGCGATGGGAATAAGACGGGGTAGTTCAGATAAGCTGAACGATTGTGGTCAGGCTGAGCGGTTTAGCAGTCGTGAGACGTACACTTTAATGATGCAAGCCTCAATGCTGCAAGTCATACCCAGAATAAACGACAGGATCGCCAGCAGGATGACCACGCCATATAGAAACTTGCTACTCGTCAAACACCATATCCTACGGTCACAGACTTAGTTTGATATATTGAGTTGGTAAACACATATCTTACCTAAACCCTAGATATAACTGCGTCACCAGTGCAGAAAGCGCAGTAGCAATAGTGGTAAATGTGAAGGGCCATTCACCCACTTCGAGGACAGTTAGGATCAAACTGGAATGACGGCCCGATTGATTACATACCTGCGAGAGCGGCTGGATTATCATAGTTTGCCACGCTGGAACGCAATGCCAGTGAGAATGAGTAGAAACGAAGGTTGATAAGGCTACGAACGTATAATACCATGCCAAATATATGACCCTACGAAAATGATCGACTCGCGTCACAAGCACAAGGTAACAGATAGTACTCACGAGGCACTGTAGAACGTATCCAAGATGAACAGAAAGAGCACCATATACCTGAAATCACTCAGCAGGGCTGTACACTCGTGAATTAATGACCGACTGACTTTACTGCGGGCCGATCATTGAATTCTGGAACAGGATATGAGTGTGTATTGATCTTTGTTGAGTCTACTTACTCGTCCGGTAGTACGCCGCGAACTGGTACGTGACAAGGCCATACAGGAATGTATTGACTTGGTTCGCCACAAGTCAGTCGGAGGCCCCAACGCGACGTGATACAAATCACTCACAGAATATGCCCACTAGGAGCGTCCCTATCATTTAATCCCGTCAATGAAACTTGCTCCAAAAATCGGGCACCTCGCTGCACGCACCAATGGATGTATCATACAAGCCCATTCCGAATGCTGGGTTGCGGTTGCACGATTGAAATATAACTTCAGCGGGAGAAGTCCCGCCCCTACTTTATTTAAGGGAAAGATACTCGTGAGGACCGTAAGTCTGCCGTCAACAATTTCCAAACAGATAGCTCACTGGATCGGGGAACCCGGTGGAACAGAAAAGACACAAAGTTTGCACAGGAACAGTCGTCGAATTTTTGTTTCCATGATCCATCCCATTGAGCGATTACGTTGCCAATGTGTCTTTGTAGATATGAAAGGGCAATGTCCCGGGGTGCTCGCAAGCATTGGAATGCCTAGCTGGCGGCGATTGATGTGGAAGTAAGGGCGACCTCTGAGATTCGGAGTGGACAGATAGGAAATATTGGGGTTGGGGTATCGTGCTGCATGAGTGATACAGGCCGTTTACCATGGGCCACGCTGGACTTAAGGACATTTCAAGTGCGAGCACACTAGCCCACATCTCCGGAGCAGCTGAAATAAACCGCAGTCCAACAACTCTTTCGCGACTAAGCCGCTGAGCCCTCTCATTGGCTAAAGGGCCTTCTAAACGATCCCAAAAAGTGTGTTACAGCACGAACTTTATTAGGGAAGCCCGAGCCCGAGCCTTGCATGCCCAAGCCTGACTGATTGGCATTAGTAGGCGGAAAAAAAAAAAAAAAACTTACAAAAGATGGGCCAGAGTCTGCGCAAATCGCGGCACTACAGTTGATGCGTGCACCTGACCCGGTGGACTGGCCAGTGGTATGGAAATGTGGGCCCTCTCGAACTATTGAAAAGGCCCGGGACCCTAGTGCGCGTTGCGCCCAACTGTGCCACGGCATCGCCCGGCACAGACCCCTGGCGCTGCCTTTCGCTCTGCCTGTGACCAGCCCCTCGCTCCACTGGGTCCGATAACAGTTTGGTTCGGGCGCGTGTCCACCCACGTGACGGATGATCACGCAGCGTCCCTCTCCGGCGCGCTTCGTATCGGCCCGGTGACCCCCTCGTACCCCGGTACATATATCTGATTCGACGCCAGGAATGCATACCACCGCAATACCGCACCGTCGGGGGCATCGCTCCTCTCGCCACACTCGGAAATAGAGGCAGATACAGATACAAACGTGGGACCACGCTTCTGCGCCTACAGTAATACCCTCCTCCACTACCTCGAAACACAACACCCGGGGACGCGCCCCAATGCAGAGGGTACGCCCTCGTCACGTTGTCGACCAAATCACACCTCGAGGCCGTGCTCCGTGCGTGGTCATGGCGGCGCTACGTACCCGTCCCCGCAAACGACGAGCACGGAAACGCGTCCCCCCATCATGAAGGAAGGACACAAGTACGGGTTGCGCGCGACCTCCAAGGCGCATTGGGACATGTTGGATGAGGTGGCGCGCGCAGAGACTGAAATGCATCGCCCGGATCATATCATGCCCAACCACGAGCGCAGCGAACCCACCACCCGCCCTCACACCCACCCCCAAGTCAAAACCCAAACCCAGACGCAGATGTAGACCACGCCCTCCTCGCCCTAGCCATTCGCCTGCCTCGTCTTGGTGCCCAACGTCCACCCAGGCATGAACAAGACCACGCTCAAATCGCTGTGGCCAAGCGTTCTGAGACCAAGGCGGAAGCGCGCACACGCCCACGACCGCCGGTCTCGATTACATCGACTTAAGCAAGGGCAAGGACACGGTGCGTGTTCGACCTCTTCTTCGCAAGACTGAAAGCTGACCCTTGCTGTATGCTAGTGCCACCTTCGTTTCACGTCGCCGGACTACGTGACACAGTTGATAGACTACTTTGACGCGTGCCCAAAGACAGACGCATGGGTTGGACGCGACGGGGCGAACGCCCCTCGAAGACGACAAGTCGACCGCGATGGAGACGGCCCGAGGTCAAAAAGAGGAACAGCAGTGGGACAAGATACCAAAAAAGGCGCGACTCCAGGCAGTGGACAAGGCCGTCTTGATGGCCCAGCTCGCTAGTGGTGTTGAGTCATCGGAATTCACATCCAACACGACGAACCGCTACGACTCCAGCGGAAGCGGCCAGAAAAAACGGACACGCGCATTTTGAAAATAAACACAAATTGGCCCCGAGGTGCTCATCTTGATTGTAATCCCTATGCGAATACAAAAAGGTGCTATAGTGTATGTTTGAAAGAAGAAGAAAATAATCATGTTGGCGTACAAGGACATGAGCACTGCAGCCGTGATCGCACTCGAAATCAGTTTTCGCTTTCTTGCTGTAGTCGCTCCCTGAGTCGAACGAGCGCTTTACCGAGTTCGTTGGCACCCTCGCCCAGGGGACCAATGATTACGCCAATGTCCGCAGACTCGTATGTAGGAGTAACTCGTCCGTAAACTCGGATGTTGCTTATACTTTGAGATACAACACTTCCTCCATCTAGTGAGTACCGAACCCGCCTTATCAAAAACGCCCACGGGCTTGGACTTTGCAAGCATCGATTGTCTTTTTGAGTTTGTTTTGGCACTGTTGTCTCCGTGAGACAGGGGCTGCCCGATCACTGAGGCCTGAGGTACAACCAACCATGGCGCTCTTGTGCGAGAAATCACCCATGACTACCATCGTCTGCATATCGTCGCCTATCTTTACTGTACCTGGCAAATAAACACCACAAACACGACCACCATGACGCTGCCTACCTACAAGGTTTGTGCCGACTCCCCGTCGGTCCGTCGGCACTGCTCCCGGGTGGTTGGTCACCAGACTATTAGTGTCCACGTCCACCGTGACGCCACTTTTGTGTTCACATTCCTAGCACTCATGCAGCACGTTTTATAGAGCCCCAACGCCAATAGTATCGATCTGTCCACTTTGGTCACCCTCCCTTCCACATCCCTCGCCACTTGGGCATTCCGGCGCTCGCGCCGGGTTGAAATGCCGTTGCGCCTTCACGGAAAGATACATTGGTAACATCATCGTTACTTTGATCAACATCGGACTTTTCTAAGCGGTCAAAGAGCAGTCTTTGACCGCTTAGATTTGGCTAAGCGTCGCCTACCCTCGCTTATGGGCATTTTGGCCAATGGGAGACTTGCAAAAGTGTCGTCGAATGAGTACGTTATTTTGTGCTTTCCAGATGCGTCCCCGTCCATCGTACGCTACCGCGTAATCTTCATCTTCAAAAACGCACCCGCCACCTCGAATCCTCGACCTCATCATACCACCCCGGATTCTCCCCCGTCTTCTTCGTATAAATGTAGTGCAACACTGCAACGTGTTCCGGAAATGACGCTGGATCATGTTGGGGGAGGCGACTCCTCGATGCGTTGGGAGGGGTGGAGGTACGAGGTGGAGGACGCGGGGGAGGTGATGATGTCGATGGGCGAGGTGGTGAGTTCGACGGGAGACGACGAATTTTTGGGCAACCTGTCCGTGCGCGTCCAAAGGGGAGACGCGTCAGGAACGTGCGGACGGAAAAAAAAAGACAGGAGGACGTACGGCGGATGCCCCACCATCAAAGTAATACAGATATTGATCGAGCGTGTCACAGTATATCTGAACGGTGACGATTTCCTCCGTCGCCGAATGCGCGATGCGGAACGATTTCTGGAGGTATTCGAGTGCACGTTTGCTATCCTAGTGTGGGTCCCAGAACACAGTGCGAACGAGGGGACTCACGACTCGTACCCGTCCTTGTCTTTGCAGCCCTCCTTGCCCTCGCCCCCCGCGTCACCCTCGCCTCCTCCAGCACTGCCTCCTGCCACCACAAATGACTCGCAGCATGCACCGCCGTCGCCTGATGCGGCTTCTTCAGCAACTTGGCCCCGTGCAACGCAGCCTTGGTAATCAACGTGTTGTACCCGTCTACCTCAAACACCCTCGCCCCTTGCAATGTTCCAATGATCAACGTGATCGCCGCGAGCTGCGCCCGGCTCTCCGAGATCGAGTCTTCGTACACCGAAAAGCCTTACGTATAAAACGTACGTGAGGTCTTCGAAGCCGGACCCGCATTCGGACGCGATCTGGGCGGCGAGGAGGAAGAGACGGAGGGCGAGTCGGCTTGGGTCGCGAGGATGGACGCGCATTCGCGCACGAATTTGAGGATCGTGGTCACTTTGGAGTGCCTGTCGTCTTCCTGTGCGTGGCCGGGCGTGTCAGCGCGTCGCTCGCGTGGAGAGGTCAGGCGTCGGGGTGCTGATGTTCGCGGTTTTTGTACCGCCGACAGAGCTTGGTGCTCGAGGTGATGAGCGCAGGCAAGGTATAGCGCATACGTTCGCCAGCTTCAAAGTGCCGACGTGCGGTTTGCAGAAACTATAGGGCACGTTAGCCTCGATGCTAACAGCGAGTATCCGTGAAACCCACCTTAAACTGCACGGCCAACGACTCGGCACGGAACAAATGGACTATCCTTGCCACCCATCCCTCTCTTTCTCCACCACATACGGGCCCACAGTGTCTCCGTACTCTTTCTTTGACGTCTTTCACCCCGAAACCCACGGCGTCCGTCTGATCCGTGATCAACTGCACCTCGGCAGATCTTCTGCTCTCGTCTCGCCGTAGCACGCCGTCGTGCACTCCATTTAGGCTCGGCACTAACCGTTTTGGTCTACACCCCTGAGGGTGTTGTTAGGAGTGTCAGCCCCGAATGTCCCAAACGGCTGGTTCGAGACTACACTCAGATTAGCCATTGCCACTACACATGCACACGCTCTCTCTCTCCGGAGCTCGGTTCGATCAGTGACGGTTGTTCAATTCTTCCAACTTGGAGCCTATCCAGCAACACCACTTGGAGATTCGTTCACCTGTGAGTGCGATTCATCAGTGCGCCGCGGCCTATCACTTCTGACACACAACGATCGGCTCTGTCAGCTCCAAGCCCCTCACGATGCCGCTCCGATTTTTCATCGCGTTGAGCGACCGCTTGTTTCAGACTTGAAGTATGGTTGTCATCCCGACACTTCCGATGGTCATATGGGCTGGCAGGTACAAATACGCACCTCTGGTGTCGTCGTTGGCCATTCAGCCATCATGATCTGGGCCACACGTCTCATCAGCTTACTTGCACTCGCAGCCTCCCTGCCCCTTTCCGAGGCCTTAAATCCCGTAGGGTTCGACGTGTGGGTCCCGAAGATCCTTTACCCCAAGAATGGCACCATTTGGCACTCACGACGGCAGTACGATGTCACCTGGTATGTTAACACATTCTTAAACCCCGTACTCGCTCATCCCATGCTCTTTGCAGGGATAACAGCAATGCCCCTAAAAACATTACCAACCACACCGGCCAGATATATCTCGTCAGGAATGGCACCACCCTTTTCAGTATGTTTCTTACCCCGTTCACCCAGTATCAGCACTGAGCGAACTTCCAGATTATGAGCTGGCTAGCGGTTTCGATATTCGACTTGGGCGAGCCCAGGTCCAAGTTCCCACTGTCGACACTGGGTTATACCAAGTTGCCTGTAAGTCACCTTACATGAACAACACTATCATAGCTGACTGGCTCCTCCAAGTGATTGGTGATTCTGGCGACCGCAGCCAACCCTTCACCATCCAAGCGCGGTGAATCCAAATGAGGCTCCCGGATACCTCATACATGATATCCAATGAACGCGAACATCTTGCGTGGACTCGGGCTGCATGCTGGTCATGGCAGCCTAATACGTAAACTTCGATTTCCAATACTATGCTAGGCTTGCTAGCTCGTTGGCGTTGTTCCGATTTAAAACTATACCCTTGGAATGAATAAATTGTGGCTTTGCCGGTACCCTGTCGGTCTGACTAGACCAGTTGGTACCGAAGTCGGGCTTGGACCGTACAAAGGCATTCGGCAGGCTCAGCTCGACCAAAAGCCATAGAATCCTTGTCGAGATCGGATTGAAGAGGAGAGCGACAACGACGACGACACCAATGTAGACTCCGATAGCGACGGGGAGGACATCAACTTTGCGCTGCTTAATCATGATGGATTGATGACGAAGACCCCGAGGAAACGGGTGATGCCCTCAGACTCCGAGGAGTGCGAACGATCGAGCACCCTTCACGGACTCGGACTTAGACACCATTCGCGTTCGTTGTATGGTCATGCAGGCTGATGACACTTTCGTAGTCCTCTCCGATACACTGCCTCTCGGCAGTACACTCCAGAGCGCTCAGCGTTCTCTTCAAGTTGCACAGCCACAACTTGCACTCACAAGGAATCAGAAAGTTTCAACGAGCAATCTGAGATTCTGAACTTGGCAATTTCAGCGCCTTGGGAGGATGTTCATCCATTGCCTCATCCAGCCAAGCAAAACCCGGATCATCCAAACCAAAGACAAGGCCTCTCAGGGTTTTTTCAGGGTCGACGACACTGGGGACATATCAAATCGCCAACCTTTTGGGAACCCCTGAGTCACTGCAAACTAAGTTCGCAATGCATCAATGATGCAGGGAGTTTTTTTTCTGGCAGTAGTATTATTCAATCGTCAGATCCAAACCAGACAAAAGGCGGTTGAAGGCTTCGGTGTGTAATGTCATCGCTTTATGACAGTGATAGTGGCGGTTGTTCCTGCAGGCTCTCAAGGCGAAAACTTTGCAGCTGAGACAATGACAGTTCAAGTTCAGCTTGAAGGAATTCTTCCGCACTCACGCCCTGAGCCACTCTCATTAGCTCACAAGCATCTAAGCGATCCCAAAACATCAAGTCCATAGTACCAAACGGGGAGCGGTCGCCAGCAAACTGTAACTTTGCGGATGAGTCGGACCTTGAGGCTCTGCTAATTTCGAATAGTTAGTCATTTTCCAGTCAAGGGCCTCGGAGTCCTCCGTGAATATATCTGCAATGCCAATGTGTAGGATCAGGTCAAAGTTCCGTCTACCCCATCCCCCGCTCGAAGTCATTGTTCAGTCGTCCAGCCCTCCTTGACTCAGGATGGGCTTGTATGACACAACTCTTGGTTCGTGCAACGACGTGCCCGATGTAAGCAATGACTTTATTGATGGTATTGAATAATAGGTCCTATCCTAGTTGGCGTATTCTGTGAGTGTCGGGAGTTTGTAATACCGACGTCGGTGATCCAACTGACCCGTCGCGGTTGCCAACCCAGTCAATACTTTCTTATATGGCCTTGTCACGTACCAATTCGCGGCGTACTACCGGACCAGTAAGTGGACTTGTTAAAGGTGGATCCGCCGTGACTCATACCCTGCTCCAGCATTCAATGATCGACCAGTGGTAAGGTTGGTACGTTACCGATCCACGAGTATACAGTTGTGACGCGCGACTTTAGGTGTATGGTGTTTTTCCTGTTCATCCTGGATACGTTCCACAGTATCTCGTGAGTAGCATTGTTTCGACGCATAGGAAATCGCTCAGTTGTTTCCACAGAGCCATTTATACGATTTGGTATTATACGTACGTAGCCTCGTCAACCTCGATGTCTCCTCCTGTTGAGTGCATTCCAGTGTTACAAACTATGATAATCCAGCAGCTCTTTCAGGTAACCGATCATTCCGCCTTTTCAATTTGGTCCTGACAGTCCTCGAAGTGAATATATGGGCATATGAATTTACCCCTACCGGTACTGTGCTTGCTTCCCTGGTGACGCAGTTATATCTCGGGTCTAGGCAAGTATACAGATATACAAATTCGATCCCAAACTGAACTACGACACGTCGTAGGATTTGGCATTTGACCGGTAGCAAGATCCTATATGGCGTGGTCATCCTGCTGGCGACCTCTTCATTTATTCTGGGCTTCACTACCGGCGTAGAGGCCTGGATCATCAAAACGTAATATCTCACGGCTGCGATAATGATAATACGTCGCACTGACTACAATCATTTAGTTTGTCTGATGTACTCCGTTTTACTCACCTCATCATTGCCGAGTTGTCCATGCGGGTTGTCGTGGACACGTTCATCACCAGTACGCTTGTTTATTCCAACTTACAACATGAAGGCACTAATTTACAATCACCAGCTACGTTGGTGACCGTTTTCTACCGCTCGCGAACTGGTTTCCGCAAGACGGATACGGTTCTGAACCGACTTATTCGTGGTACCATCCAGACGGGTCTTTTCGCCAGCATTTTCTCCATGTGCAATTTGATCGCCATTGTCATTCTCCCGAACACGAACCTCTACGGCATGTTCGCCATACCCATTGGTCGTATCTACACTAATGTGAGTGCCGTCCACGTAACGCAAGTGTGCCGTCCGCTCACTTTATTTTTATTTTCTTTCTTGAAAGACCCTCTTGGACACCCTCCTCGTTCGTGAGGCGTTCAGGGCAGAGATAAATGGCACGGATCATGTGAGCGGAGCGGTGAGTTGCATAGCTACCATTGCACGATGGTCGCTCATCGTCAATCTATGCACAGCTCGGTTCGTTGGGCTGGGCAGCCGCGGATTCGGTGCAAACCACATCGAATGTCCAGACGACTCGCATCCAACTCAAGATACAGAAACCCATTCAAGAGACGCGCGATCCCGCGTTTTCTCAATGTGCGCCAGGCAACGTCGTCTCACTGGAGGTTTGACATGACCCCCGCGCCCCGGCACCATGTCCGGCGAAAACCTTGGGCCGTGCCAAAGGCGGTGTCGTTGGACCTCGTTTCAGGTATTCATCTCACACTATCGATCCTGTCATTGTTGCGTTCGGTGTCGCTTTCATAGGTTTGTTGGCATTACATAGTCTGTTGTATCACTAGCAAAGCTTATAACGAGTGTCATGTATCATATACATTAATTTATTCCACCACTCAAACCGGCCACATCAGTGAGTCAGTCCGGCAATCCACGATTCCACGTTCCATACCCTCCTATATATGTGACGTACGTTTCCGATGTCGCCCATTGAGATGCTGCCTCGGAAACGTGCGTCTCGTATTGGTGTTCCTTCCCCTCGTACCCACGATCCAAATAGACCCATGATGCATCGCGTGATCGCCATCTTCAAAAACGTACCCGCCTCGTCATACCGAGAACCCCGATTTATCACGAGATGTGCGCCGTCAGATCTGTTCTGAAGCTGGGTTTGTATACACTACTGTACTGGATCATCTACCCGAAACTGACTTATAGGCTTCGCACTTGGGATGAAATCCCCCCAACTTTCCGCCCATCTGTCTGAGTTCCCTCTTGACACTCGTCCGCCGACGGGGTACAGCCAAATCGTCTATCAGTCCGCCGCACACATCATCTGATGCACCATGCCAAACGACGTGCCTGCCGGGTTCGTCTCCACATCGACACGTTCAAGGCGCGCACTGCCGATCGAATTTGTGCGGTGTTCGTTGTTGGATAGAACTGCTGGCAGCCAGATGTGGGTAGCCACCGAGACTGAGACGGAAGAGGTAAACCTGGCGCAGAGGACACAGGCATGCGGCATGCCCAACCCATGGCCCGAGCTGAAGAATTTACCTGAAGCTGTCGTGTGGAAGCAGCTAGCGACACTGTCCTTGTCACCACTTAGGCTCGGGCTCAGCAATGTCGATGATTTGAATTCGTGCCATCTGCTGTTCGGAGGGCCGGTGCCTGGTGCGCCGCGGTGGAGGTCGAGGCTGTTGCTCGAGGACGAGTGTGGGATGGAGGCGATGCAAAACGAATCGGTGTCATAGCTACGCACATGTCGGATTTGGTGTTGATGGGCGTAGGTGGTCGCCCTCGATGATTTGGTTGTGGCTAACCCTGAGCGCGCAGTTCAAGCGAGAGGTTTAAGACGGCGTCCGAGCCAGGAATTGATGGCGGCGGGCTCGAGGGGACCCGAGAATGTAGGCATGTCGAGCTTAGACATTTTGGTAGCAGCACGCTGGGGCTGAGGCTGTGCTTGTGCTCCCGATCCGGAAGCAGCGCCAGTCTCCAGAGGACGATGAATGTTGATTGCACGGCGCCGAGATGCGGCGGGGAGTCTCGAGTCATGTTTTGGGTGCGCGTGCGTCGACGGGGATGTGCAGAAGGGGATGTCGTGAAGACGCTCGGGTATCTTGGATTTAGAACGTAATTGGCGTGGCGAGACGGGCGTGTTCAAGTCCAGGGCGAGAGATGAGTGATGGTGACGGGCGTCAAAAAAAAAAGGTGGTTCAAGTACGAAAAGAATGGGTTGAAGTTCAAAAAAAAGTGTAAAGCCTGCCGTGGCCAACGGCGGGAAACACTGAGACACGCGGCGACAGAACTGGACCACGCTCTATACGGGCGACTGTGAGAGTGCGAGGTGGCGCAGCGTCTTCGTCTTTCCCCACCTCGCACTCGCTCCAGCCAGCTACTCACTGGCTGGTTCTTTTTCGCTCCATTCCCCTGGGAGATTGCGAGGAGAACAAGACCAAACTACGTCGCTGTTCAATTCAATGGGATAATTTTACCTTTTCTTTCACTCGCACTCCTGCATCCTAAAACCCTGGTCCCTCACCGGTTTAATTTTCCCATTCTCACACCCAGTGCTCGCCGCAATCATGTGGATCTCGCTGAACCTTCCATGACAATCACGTCCACTTGGCAATCACCCCATCCTGGTCGTCTGGGCTGTCACTGCCAACTCACCAGCTCGTTGGCCCTCTCTCGTGTCGACGTACGCGAGTTGCGTTGGCATGTTGTGGCCTCCGTTTTCAACCAACCAGAGCCACTTCTCGCCAGCGAGCTGGCGCACTCTCTCACGTCGACGCACGCGAGTTGCGTCGGCACTTTGTGGCCTCCGTTTTCAACCAACCGGACGCCACTTCTCGCCAGCTCACTGGCAGGCTCTCTCGTGTCGGCGCACACGAGTTGCGTTGGCACCTCGTGGCCTCCGGTCCTCGACTCAGACCTCTCGGACGCCACTTCTCGCCAGCTCAACAATCTACTGGCGCACTCTCTCGTGCCGACAGCATCATGTCGGCACTCACAACCATGCGTCCCAGGTCTCCAATCAGACGGATGCTACCGCTCGCCAGTATGCCAGTTCACCGGCTCTCTCGCGTGTCGACGTGCATTGTTTTTCGCATTGCACGCTCGGCACGCCTCACTGTGCTGGTTGCCACCACGCACACATTAAAGTCGTGTCCACTGGTATCAAGCCATACGCAAATGCTCCTGCGTCACTGATTCACTCATACGCCATGGGAACCTTCTCCTTCTGTGTAGGGTGAGCTCCGCTGTCTGCGTCACATGTTCCTTTCTGGGAAGGCAGCTCACTCGCCCTCACAGTGCTTCGGGCCGGAAAGCCCTCTGGCTTTCGCCCACATCCTCACTCCTGCTATGTACATGCCTACTGTATGTAGTATGTACATCACCCGCTCCGGGCTCCCAACCTCCAGTGAGGGCAAATTCGCTACTCCTAATATTTGGGCGTCGAGCCTTTAGGCTGATGCGTCGCGAGCTCTTAACTGTTGGGAAACAGCTCGCCTCGCCGCCCAGGATCACAGCAGCCCTTCGCCCCCCCCACCCTCATATCATTAGTCTACATGCCAATCTTTACATTCACTCGGGTCCGCATCTCGCCGAACCTTTTTCTCTTCTTCTAGATCCGCCTTCCGAAGTCATAGAGGCCTCAGTTTCACAGTTCCACTCCATATATACTCGACATCATGCATGCGACATTTGAAGCGGAGTCGGAAGCTGCGAGACGTCAACGTGGATGAAGAGCCCTCCACAGAAATCGCGACAGGAAATGGAAGAGATATGGGATATATACCGACCGCGGTGTACGTTGCACCTGGTGTTCTCGGCCGGGCCTGAGCTGAATACGGAATGGATTTGTGTGTTTGATCATCTTCAGCTCACAGCAATACCTACCAAATACTGTAACCTTAGGCGCAGTTCGCCATCATATTTTTGTGTCTAGCCGATCAGTATCGATATCATCATGACGAACATGCTGCATACTGGGACAGAAGGGTGTGTTGCTGAATACAACAGATTCCAAAACACAATTTCCCTTCAAGCACGTCCATCCAGCAGCTTTGGATTACATAAGGAGTGTCCTTACTCCGAGAAAATAGTAATAATATAGAGTTTCAGTGAACACTTGGTGAGCGCCGCGCTTCGCCGGCAGAAACCTTGTTTACGAAGAACAACATGAATTGTAGTACAATAATATATTGATCAAAATTCACGGACGACATGGATTCAGAACGGAAGGTTGGTTAGGCATGCCAGCGAATACAAATAATAGGGAGCTTAAGAACAAAGGAAGAAATGTTATCAGAGATAGAAAAGGCTCGGAAAGTGAGATCAGATGATAAAATCATATGCGGAAGACGAGAGTAGATATTAAAGAATTGCATGATCAATAGATGGGGTCGACAATCAAGCTAATGAAAGAATTAGAACTGTGTGGGATAGGAAGTAAATGTTGATGTATACTTACCTTGAGTGGAGGAAGATGCAGCCGTGTGTGAGTCATGATGATGAACGATTCAGTTTGTGAGATGGAAACGAATGGAAACGAATGTGAG
>JBBPSD010000759.1:0-16747 GCA_038093415.1 Xerocomellus chrysenteron | reverse complement strand
TACTCACTCTTGAGGAACCTGCGGAACTCGAAGGCCGTGTTCCCATTTCGCAATGGCAGACCAAGAATTAAGACAGCAGCGGGGGGGAGGGCATCTACTAATAGACTATGTGTGGTTTTTGCGGATTATCGAACATACCTAATAGATTTGTTTATTTCTTTCACAGTTCAAATCAACGGGAACTCCGGGGCACAACACATGCAACATTCGGATATTTTTTTCACCACGAATAGTACACATGTATCGATACGCTTAGACTCACCGTTAGATCTTTTTTATTATACCCCAGATTCAATAAAATATGTTGGAACATCCAGAGGCGACGATCAATTTAGTTTGACAGTCGATGCATCCTCGGGAACTCAGGAAGCTTCACTCAAAATGGATTTCTAACTAGATCTAGCTTTAACCAACCTTTAACTAGCCTTGGCATGAGGTCTGCACCGAGTCCTCTGATATCAATCATTTAATGAATAGGGCTCTGACAGTGCTAATTGAGAGTTCTAGGCATATTTTTGCTTGCGTCGTTGCTCACGCGGTGCATTTTATTTATTGCGCATCGCTATAGCCTACACCAGAATCACCTGCGCGTTCGATCAACATTCAAAGCATTCATGCAGCACTTGTACGATGACGCTGGCTATCTTTGAGTTTTCTACGAATGAATTCGGGCCGGAGTCTTGCATCTTGCAGCAAGGGGGAGACGTGAATGGACGATCGAGTTATTTCAACCGCCATACGGCGGCCGTGGGTGTGTTTTTGTACTTCGAAAAGGCAAATCATGAGGACGAAGCATGCATCTCGTCTTGCATTTGAATTATGCACATTGTAAGGAGTGTGAGGGCTCGGGGTGACACAGTTAAGACCGGAGATGAGGGTGGATAATCGACCAATAGGAACACACGTGCACTGCCTGTCAACACAGGGTGGTAGACCCACCCTATCATTGCGAGTACACAGGCTGATCGGCGTACCAACGCAGATTAAGGAGAGTAAAATTCGAACACGGTGACCGCACGATACATGCTGTGAGGTGGAGTCGTGTGAGAATATGTAAAGGTATACACCACGATTCCCCTGACGAACCAACACTGCTGGCCTAGTCACTTCACAGAATCGACAACAAAAAACACCCACTGCGTAGCACACAAACTCGACCAGGAGACGCTACACTGTGATCAGCCTGTGGTTGGCCGCTGGGGGGGAGGTGGGAGCGTTCCCAACGAGTTGGTGAACAGCCTCGATGATCAGTGAACACGTTATGATCCGGATCAGCACTTATTGAGCAAATAATTGGAAAACTCAGTGGCATTCGTCATCCTGCATCATGGCGCATGACGTGGCGACAGCCCTGGCGTCGGATCTAATATGCACAATTGTCACAGGAAGGACGTACCTTCTGCTGGACTGTGAATTATAGTGTTGTCGGACAATCCTTTATGCAGTTAGCGACGACAGGAAACCACTGGAGTGAGCCAGTGGGGGCAATGCACCAAGATCCGTACTTTATGTGACCAGAGGGAGGCTCTGGACGAGGCAGTGCAAGTTGGTCATTATGTCTGACGGCGCGGCATGCCCTCCATAAAATTGCTCAAGGAAAGAAGAAATGCAAACTTCCTCCGTCGGGGTGTCATAGGTCCTGAAAAATAATTATATTTCAGCTTTTCAAGTTATGTAGAGTGAGGAATGCCAATTTAGTGGTAGGACCCTTGCAGTCGTTGCCGGTCACCAAGAAACCGATCTCATGAAACCACAGGTAGCAGTGTGAATTTTGGCGAGCTCGATCCGTTGGATGGGCGGCCAAAGGGGGTAACACCGCGGTAATTCGGTGACGGGCGGATACGGGTACGGTGTAACTTGAAGTCGTGTGAGTCGGATGATTCCACTATCGCTCGCCGCAGGTAAAAATATCCACAACTGCAGTGACGTCACACCGGACGGGTTTTTGCAGGTACATATAGGCAGTGTCTTTGACGCCAACATAATGTATGAAGAATAAACACCGACAACTTGAACTTGCACGTTTTTTTCCTCTCAAAGAAATTACGCTCGGCGTGGCATCCTGGTTTGAAATTTGAATGATCGGGCAGTGCGACTGTGTGAACTACCAAGTTGGAAAAGGAGGTATTAGTAGCATTGATGCGCCGGTACCACAGATGTTACACAGACGACATAGACGACACCGATCAGTGGGAGAGTGAGGTGCATCTCCTTGTGAGATTCCCGGAAAATCAGTGAGCAAAGATGTCATCCATCCTTGGCGTTCGAGTACACGAGAAGTCGAGGATAGCCTGGCAGAACAGGCACCAAAGTAAACGGTAAGCGTGGTAATGCGACCATAATGGTCGGGATGTATTTGACAAGTCTTGAAGCTTGCAGCTTGAAGAAGCGTTCCGGTTAGGTTGGAGTTTTTTGCTCAGCAGCGTTATGAGTCTGATGCTGTTCGGCCCCATTGAGCCCACACGCACGCTAGGTTGATATCAGGCTAGTCCTAAGCTGGCACATGCCGGACCGGGATGGATCGGCCACCGCGGGAGTATCAGTGGTAATGATTTCGACCGACGTCAAAGATAAATATAAGTATCATGGGACACCATTGCACCGTGCCTCACTCCCGTAGGGACAATCGCCAAAGTAGTACGCTAGCGACGATAACCTCAAGCTACGCACTCGATCCAGGCATCGTTAATGTTGGAACGGGGGAGCGCATCTCCACCCCGCGCTTTCGGTGATAATGCAGCGGAAGACCAACCCCATCGATATGGTATTGTTCCCCGACCAGTTCCTTGACCGCAACCATCAACTTGTCCAGACGCGTTACGATACCAAACGCGGTCGACACGCCGACACTGAAAATCCTGCGATGGCGTGCTTTGGTGATGTAGAACTCGCAACAGAAGAGGGGAGGGCGTACAAATACTGCAAGCTCTCCAGCGTTTCTTCTGTCAACACTTTTGGCAGACCAAAGTCTTCTTCAGATTCTTCATGTACAATATTTAGACCATGATGGCGGTCCATAAAACGATTGAGGAGTGGGCACGGTGTTACTTGAGGAAGGGGATTTCCAGTCCGAAGAGAAGATGATACTAAACCTAAGAGGACGTCTAATCAGCTCTCCTCAAGAAAATAATGACGACGGACTAATGACGGCCAACACATCGCCCTGGAAGTCCGCATCTGACAACCGCGTCCGCTTCAAGAACGCCTGTGTCCATGCAGGCTCCATTTGCTCTAAGACAGATGTCAAATGAGACAAAAGATTTGATATTTGGCTGTGAAAGTCCATGAGCAACGAAACAATCCAAGTCGAAGAGAGGACCGCACATCTGCAGCTCCAGAATCCGTTGATATCTCTCAGCGGGCCATTTACCTCGGAGGGATAACTGTAGGAGATAAGCACAAAACCCAAAACATGGTGTGCATTTCAGACGAACCTCATACATGACATGTTCTTTCAACACGAGAGACCTCTTCAACTTGCTTAGGATAGCGAGAATGTGCTGAATGATTACAGCTGTTTCGCCCTCCCTCTTTGTATTTGCGAATGAGATCACGGAACAGTATATGGACCCGATCTCCGCGGTGGCGGTCGACAAAGTCTTTCGTTGGTACAGACGAATTGTCGTCGACGGAGGGAGGAACGAGAAAATGCTATGCAAGGACTCAACATAGAGACATTGGCATGAGGAACAAAACTACCCAGCAGCCATTACGCCGACTATCACGAGGACAAATCGTCTCTGATCAAGGGCATAAGAAAGCATGAAAAGCAAATTGAGAGTGCGATTTACCCAGGCAACGCTAAAGCCGTATCCTGGGGAGTCTGCTGAAGCAAGATGTGTATCTTGGTACGAGTATCCGAAAACCTTTCGATTGCAATCAGGTCTTAAAAACACAGGATTAATAAAGTTACTTGACGTACCAAAGCAGCCGTAAACCATATGATCAAGTTGGTCATCGGGGGAACAGGCCAATAGAGGCGGAAGAAGAAAAAGAATGGGAAGCAGACAAAACATACAGCTGCCAGACCAAAGGCGTTTCCTTGGCCAGATCCCGCTGATATATACCTAGTGTGTGGTCATCAGGTCACATTGGATGCGTGAATTTGAGGAAACACGAACCACATCATAGTACCAATGATCCCTCCAACGAAAGTGCTGATTATCCGTGTCGCAAGCCCAAAGGTAGTGTCCCCGCGGAATCGGGCGGCAGTAAGCTGGGCCATTATGCTATCCGGTTTGAGTTACTCAAATCTTACAACGCATGTATGCGAACTCACACAGCCCATACAAATTTGTTTTCTGGTGATCGCGATGAGCCAGTGTGAAGTAAAAATAGTGAACACACGCACTATATGCGAAGTTTGCGGATGGCTCGAGGAACGACGGCAACGATAGAAGGACTATAGTCAGGTCAGTATCTGAATTATCCTGGCCAAGGCCACGAGCAGAATGTCTCACTTGTCAATATACCCGCTTTCAGGGCGAAAAGAGCATTTCCCCCTCCTATCTCTTTCAATATATGGTACATACAGTTCATGCTTTTTTCCAGCGTATTTCGGGGAGGTAAAGCATCGGGGTCTCGACGGACTGCTTGTCCCAGGTCCGTCAGCGACGCCGGATCCAAGCCGGGGATGGTATCTAAGCACCATTGAGTCTGTCAGGATTCCACGCAAATAACAAGAGAGGCACACCGGGATTCTCGTCGTCATCTCTCTCCACCATCTCGGATGGCTCCCATGTTGTCCCGCGTCCTAACTTCGACCAGTGGATCCTTGGGAACCATAGCCTCGGCGCTTCTCTCTCAGTTTCCAGCCGAATTACCTCGCTGAGCTAATAACATAGATTTGTATTTGAAGGAAACATGTCGATATTTTCACATACCACGTCTTGGATGCTCGTCGCAAACCGCATCAAATGATACTGATAGACATAGCAGTGAAAAAGATGTCTATGAGGAATGATGTCACGGCCCGTCAACGTGTCATCAGCAGAAGTGAACATGGCTCGGTAGGGATCGAGGACGGTGAACCTCATGAGTCATAACCATTAGCGTGTTGACGTTAGATTTAAACACAAGAAAAACCTTTTTTTGTTAGTAAACTCGTCCAGGTTCAACGACAACTCGCGATGGAGATCTTCGTATTTCTTGACCTTGCCCATGCGAATTCGTTCCTTATCCTCTCGGTTCACCCAGAAATTGAAGCGGTTGTCCCGGACGGAACCAAGCCAGTCGCATGCCCCCTGGAGTCCGTGCTCGCAACTTTTAAGCAAGTCCTGACAGCTGATGTTCAGTAGCTCGTTGGCCCTTGCAACGTGTGATTCCGAATCCGGGTGGGACATGTGCGTTGCTTCAAGGTTGAGATAGTGGAGGGATTCAAAAACCCCTACTGCCGACTCCGTTTTTGTAGCACGGGACAATGCCAAATGAAGAAACGAACTGTGGGAGTGAGTGGAGTGATGAGAAGCGGTGTATCTGTGCGGCAAGTGACGTCGTTTGCGATGGATTGGTGTGTGGTGATGCACTTGTGGAGCAGAGTGATGGCGATGTTGCGGATGCTTCTTCGTCCCACCATCCAAGGATCCATGGTCATTCATCTTTTCTGTATTGGGAGATGGCCGGTCGTGATCTGGGGACGCAGGTCGAGAATGAGACGGGGAGGTGAATGCAGGTGTCGCAGGGATTGACGGAACAGGGGTAATGGGAAATCTTTCCCTTGTTGGGTCGATCAGTGCATAGTACACGCTCATGCCGCTTGCTTTAACAATGAGTTGTCTCGCTAAGGAATGAAGTTGAGTGTAATCCGTAGGCGCAAAACGGGAGTAAATAATGTCGAGCTTTTGCAGACGGGCGGCAGATGAAAGCCCAGCAAGTGCACCTTCTGCTTTGCTAACAGCTACAATGATTGGGGTTGCAGAAAAGTCGGAAGTAGTAACGTCCTGCTGGAGGCGCTGGTGGTGTTCCCTGGTCGCGGAGGCAAGGGAAGACAACATGTCTTGTAGACGCATAGTGAATATGACTGATTCCGAAGTCGGGAATAAGCAAAGCGATAGAATCAGAGAAATGGCTGAATGGAAGGTCAGTGGTAGAACAACGATTTGTCCAATCTAAGATTGTGTCAATCGTGTATCAGTATGCAATCAGTTGACGAACCGTGTAGTAGGGGAATGGATACAAAGCAGCTGTCGTCAGTGAGATGTCTGAACTACAATCCGTTACCTGGTGTTAGACGAACGGGTAACGATTCTCTCACCAATACATAGTATACATGCGAAGAGACATGCGAAGGTGCGTGGCCCAGGGCTCATGCGTGATTTGACATACAAGAAAAAGACGGTTCCAATGAAGAGAAATACAGCCATTATGACGGTGGGCTGGATTTCCACACGTGAACTCCCAGTCCCGACAACAGTCTGCAAGGCTACTTACGACTGCTTCGATGTACTGGCCAGCAATGATATTTTCGAGAGACGCGGTCGGGTCCTTATTAGAACGCGCAATGTCCGCCAACTTGATGCCCAGACAGGACCAACTGTGGAGAAAAATCGTTATCAAATCACATATTGATCGTTGTAAAACTACTGACGCCCAACCAGATGCTGCGAATGTCAGGATTTTAAGCTCACGCTGAAGCACGGCAATAAATGGGTCACTTGGTGGAGAGATAAATGACGCTGTGCGTTAATCAGCTCAACAGATGCATTGGGATGGATCCTCTAATGGCTTACCGATGATGATCAGGAACGCTGCCTGGAAGTTCCTCAGATCAAGCATAAGGTACACAGGCATGGAAAAAACTTACCTGTCCCATCACATTCAGTGTCGTCGGGATTAAAAACAACAAGAGACTGATCCAAGCAGCCAAGGCACTTCGTAAAACTGGTTTCCATTTCGACCAGCTCCAATTCGCAGGTATCCACTGTAACGCGGGCGGCAGGTTCCTGGAACGCCAAAATGGTATTGATTGGGCATTAGACGTTTCTGTAGCCTCATTTCCACTGTTGATGGCATTTGGTTGAACGGTCTTTTTTTTATCCGCAGCTTCAGCCGAGGTATTGTTTAAAGAATCAGGGGTCGCGGGATGAACGGTAATTGGCTCAATTTCCTCTAACCGTATCCTGACTTGGGGCTGCGGCCTAAGTGATCGATGGCGAACCTCTTGTTGGTCGTCCGGCATGGGGTCTCGCGCAGATTCGGACGAGGTAGTGGAGAAACAGACTTTGATATACAAAAACAGTCGATGTCTGCTAAATTTTCAACTCGGCAGCAGCGGCAACCTTTCTTGACAAACCTTTGTTTGGCTACTTATAGTAATGGTTTACCTCCATATTCGGACAGTATGCGGGCCCAAGGCCCTACAAGCTGTAGTCCGATTACGGCGGTAGGCCATTGTACGATTGAATGAATTCCAATCGTCACACGATGCCCGGGTATGACGTATGGCAACCATCATTGATCGGTGTTTACTGTAGCGAATTGCGGTTTCCGTTTCTGTTCCAGGCTGTTTGGTTTCGGTATATCAAGTTATCAACGCCCGCCGTCTCTCCCCTTTTATCTCGTCCAAATCTGCGTGACTCAAGCCCTCATGCCGGACCACCACCAACAAAAAGATGGTCATCGATCGCCTAGGCCGCAGCTTCAAGTCAGGATACGGTCAGAGGAAACAGAACCAGTTGCCGTTCACTCTGCGACCCCTGATTCTTTAAACAAGTCCTCGGCTAAAGCAGCTGATAAGGAAATAACTGGTCCAAATGCCTTCAATAGTGGAAGCAAGGCTACAGAAACGTCTTCTGCCAAGTCAACACCATTTTGGCGTTTCAAAAGCCTTCCGTCCACGTTACAGTGGATTCCTGCGAATTGGAGTTGGTCGAAATGGAAACCAGTTTTACGAAGTGCCTTGGCTGCTTGGATTGGCCTCTTGTTGTTTCTGATCCCGACGACACTGAATGTGATGGGACAGGTAAGTTTGTTCCGTTCTTGTTTCTCCTGCACTTGATCTGAGGAACGTCCAGGCAGCTTTCCTGATCATCATCGGTGAACTATTAGAAGATCGTCCCCACGCATCTACTGAGCTGATTAATGCATAGCGTCATTCCTCTCTCCTCCAAGCGACCCATTTATTGCCGTGCTTCAACGGGAGCTAGGAATCCTAATATTTGTAGCATCTGGTTGGGCGTTAGTAGCGTTACAACGCTTAATGTGCCTCAACAACTAAACTTTTTCACAGTTGGTCCTGTCTGGGCATCAAGTTGGCGGACATTGCGCGTTCCAATAAGGACCCGACTGCGTCTCTCGCAAATATTATCACTGGCCAGTACATCGAAGCAGCCGTAAGTAGCCTTGTGGATTGTCGTCCGCCTGAGGGCTTGGGGTTCACGTCTGGAAATCTAGCCCACCGTCATAATGGCCGTATTTCTCTTCATTGGAAGCTGCTTTTTCTTGTATATAAAATCACGCATGGGCCCCGGGCCGCTCACCTTCGCATGTCTCTTCGCATGCATATGTATCGGTGAGATAACCGCTCCCGTTCATCTAACACCAACTAACAGCTGGTGGTTCAGACATTTCACTGACGACAGCTGCTTTGTTTCCATTCCCCTACTACACGGTCCGTCAACCAATCGTGTACTGATCCCCGATTGATAGAGTTTTAGATTGGAACAATTATTGTTCTGCCGTTGACCTTCCATTCTGCCGTCGCTCTGACTCTTTCCCTTTGCTTATTCCCGACTTCTGAATCAGCCATATTCACTACTCGTCTACAAGACATGTTGTCTTCCCTTATCTCCGCAACCAAGGAACACCACCAGCGTCTCCAGCAAGACGTTACTGCTTCCGACTTTTCTGCAGCACCAATAATTGCAGCTGTTAGCAAAGCAGAAGGTGCACTTGCTGGGCTTTCATCTGCCGCCCGTCTGCAACAGCTCGATATTGTTTACTCCCGTTTTGCGCCTACGGATTACACTCAACTTCATACTTTAGGGAGACGACTCATTGTCAAGGCAAGCGGCATGAGTGTGTACTATACAATGATCGACCCAACAAGGGAGAGATTTCCCATTACCCCTGTTCCGTCAATCCCTGCGACACCTGCATTCACCTCCCCGTCTCATTCTCGGCCTCCGTCCCCAGACCACGACCAGCGACCTGCCAATACGGAAAAGATGAATGACCATGGATCCTTGGATGGTGGGACGAAGAAGCATCACCACCACCGCCATCACTCCGTTCCACAAGTGCATCACCACACGGCAATCCATCATCGCAGACGAGGACACTCGCAGCGCCAGCACACGGCTTCTCACCATTCCACCCACTCTCATAGTTCACTTCTTCATTTGGCATTATCTCGCGCTACAAGGACGGAGTCGGCAGTAGGAGTTTTTGAATCCCTCCATTATCTCAACCTTGAAGCAATGTCCCACCCAGATTCGGAATCCCACGTTGCAAGGGCAAACGAGCTACTGAATATCAGCTGTCAGGACTTGCTTAAAAGTTGCGAGCACGGACTCCAGGGGGCATGCGACTGGCTTGGTTCCGTCCGGGACAACCGCTTCAATTTTTGGGTTAGCCGAGAGGAGAAGCAACGAATTCGTATGGACAGGATAAAGAAATACGAAAACCTGCATCACGAGTTGTCATTGAACCTGGACGAGTTCACGAACACAAAAAGGTTTTTCTTGCGTTTATATCCAACATCGCTGTTTAGCGCTAATCATTGTGATTCATGAGGTTCACCGTCCTCGATCCTTACCGAACCATGTTCACTTCTGCTGATGACACGTTGACGGAGCGTGAAATCATTCATCATAGGCATCTTTTTCATTGCTATGTCTATCAGTACCATTTGATGCGGTTTGCTACAAGCGCCCAAGATGTGGTACGTGAAATTATCGCCATGTTTACCTTCTTCGCAGGTAAATCTATGTTATTAGATCAGCGAAATAATCCGGCTGGAAACTGAGAGAGAAGCGCCGGGGCTATGGTTCCCAAGGATCCACTGGTCGAGGTTGGGAGGCGGGACAACATGGGAACCATCCGAGATGGTGGAGAGAGATGACGACGAGAATCCCGGTGTGCCTCTCTTGTTATTTGCGTGGGGTCCTGACCGACTCAATGGTGCTTAGATACCATCCCTGGCTTGGATCCGACGTTGCTGACGGACCTGGGACAAGCAGTCCGTCGAGACCCCGACGCTTTACCCCCCCGAAACGCGCTGGAGAAAACTGGGAACTGGACGTACCATATAGCGAAAGAGATGGGGGGAGGGAATGCTCTTTTCGCCCTGAAAGCGGGTATATTGACAAGTGAGACATTCTGCTCATGGCATCGGCCAGGAGAATTTGGATACTGACTTACTATAGTCCTTCTATCGTTACCGTCGTTCCTCGTGTCATCCGCAAACTTCGCATATAGTACGTGTGTTCACTATTTTTACTTCACACTGGCTCATCACAATTTCCAGTAAACAAATTTGTATGGGCAGTGTGAGTTCGCATACTTGTGTTGTAAGACTTGGGTATCTCAAACAAGACAGCATAATGGGACAGCTTACTCTCGCTCGATTCCGCGGGGACACTACCTTTGGCCTTGTGACACGGATAATCAGCACCTTCGTTGGAGGAATCATCGGTACTGTGATGTGGTTCGTGTTCCCTCAAATTCACGCATACAATGTGACCTGATGACCACACATTAGGTATATATCAACGGGATCTGGACAAGGAAATGCCTTTGGTCTGGCAGCTGTATGTTTTGTTTGTTTCCCATTCTTTTTCTTCCTTCGCCTCTACTGGCCTGTTCCTCCGATGACCAACCTCATCATATGGGTTACGGCTGCTTTGGTACGTCGATCAACGTTATGATCTTGTGTCCTTAAGACCTGACTGCAGTCGAAAGTTTCGAGAGCGCAACTTCTCGAATGGTGCAGAGACAACAGCGTAGTGTGGGAGAACCCAGTGAGAGAGAACACTACTCACTATACTGTTGAGTATACTTGCAAGACAATGCTTGTGGTAAGTTATCACGCTTTGGGGTGCGAGAGAACTTGTATTTCAGGGAATAGATCCCTGATATTTATACGTAAAGGATTGTTTATCCTTGTATGTATGTAAATGCTATAAAGAGCATGAAACATCCCAAAGGAGTGTATAAGTAAGCCATTAGCCATAATGATGTGCTATGGCGTGACTATAATGCAATAAGATGCAATAATGATGTGATATGATATCATAGAAGATGAACAATCATGGTATCATTAGTAAGATTAGTCAGACGTAATATTGCTGACATAATGAAGAGTGAAAGCAATGTGTGACTCAACAATAATGAGCGTGACTCATCACTAGTAGCGTGACTCATCAGCGTGACTCATTCTATAGTAGAAAACATAATAAGTGAGTTCACATAGTCAAACTTCAACACTCCACCTCGCTATTCATTGTGTCATGGAATAGGGAATGAGTTGTAGCATCTTCCGATTAGCTTCAAAACGTTGCCAGGTCAGATTCTTGGTAAAGGTATCTGCAACCTGTTCGTTTGTGGGAATATAGTATAACTTGATTTTCCCATCATGGACGCATTCACGGATATAATGTTCCGGAATTTCAATATGTTTGGTGCGTCCTTCTTGAGCTGGATTGGAAGCAAGGAATATAGCTCCTTGGTTATTGACATAAAGTGGAACTGTGGGAAGTTTAAACTTCAATTCGGATAAAATATTCCGAATCCATGAGATTTGTTTAGCCACTTCTGTCATACCGACATATTCTGCTTCGGTGGAAGATAATGTAATCTTGCGTTGTCGCCTTGATAGCCATGAGACAATACCATCGCCTAAGAAAATGGCGTATCCAGAGGTTGATCTACGAGTTTCGTGATCACCAGCCCAATCAGTATCAGAATATGCCACAAAGCCAGCTTTACTGGCTCCATCGTATTTGATGCAGAGATTCTTGGTACCAGTAAGATACCGCACGATATATAGTGCTTTCTGCAAATGTTCCTCCGATGGATTAGAAGAGAATTGCGACATTTTGATGACTGCTTGTGCTATGTCTGGGCGTGTTCCAAGCATGATGTAAAGGAGTGATCCAATCACGGATTGATAGCGACTGCGAAGATGAGGAGTTGATTGAGTCGTGTTGGGTAATGGATTGTATCCAGATGGAAGAGGAGTTCGAGCAATCTTGGCATCATCAAGTTTGAAACGCTTTATGACTTTGTCAGCGTAGGATATTTGATCAAGTTTAAGCGTTTTCTTGATACGATCCCTAGTAATCCGCATGCCTAGATACTCTTTCGCTTCTCCTAAATCACAACTTTCCCATTTCTTCATGAACTCTTGTTTCTTGAGTCTGAGGTAGGAGCGATTTGATCCCATAAAGAGTGCATCGTCAACGTAGATGACAAGAGTAATAAGATCCTGGTTATGAAAGTGAATGTAGACGCCAGGATCGGCAAAGGTGCGAGTAAATCCCATTTTGAGTAGGGAATCATGTAAGGCCTTGTTCCATTGTAAAGCGGCTTGTTTTAGTCCATAAATGGCCTTGAGTAAGCGACAAACTTTCTTCTCTTGATCCTGTTTAACGAAACCTTCCGGCTGTTCCATATAGATTTCTTCATCAAGCTCTCCAAATAAGAATGCCGTTTTGACATCTAGCGCTTCAATGTCCCAATCTTCTAGCACTGCAATTGAGAGTAAGAGTCGAACAGTTTCGAATCTTGTAACCGGTGAAAAAGTTTCTTCGAAGTCTATGCCGAATATCTGTGTAAAACCTTTTGCGACAAAGTGGGCTTTCTTTCTGCCATCGCTTTTGACAGCATAAACCCATCTCCCTTTGACGAGTATTCGTCCAGGTGGAAGTGCAACCAGATCCCATACTTTGCGCTCACTAAGTGACTTTATTTCATTATTCATTGCCTTTCTCCATAATTCTTGCTCGATGTATGGTAATTTGAAGATATCCCGATATTGCTGGGGAATATTGATTACCGGAGCAGCGGAAGCAATGATCTTTCTCCAGAAATTCGCACTATAAAGAGTTCCTAGATCATCTTCTTCATTTGTAGGGCGAGGAGATTCTTGTGCTTCTAAATCTCGTTCAATTTCGACAGGAGGTCGATTGCCATAAGTGTTGTTGGGAAGAAAGCGGGGATTATGAATTCTTGTTCCACATCTAAGTTCTTCCGTGTCATGGGATGTTGTAGGAATGGAAGGTGATCGATAAGGAGGAGGTGCATTCGGAGATGAAGGTCGTGACGGCTGTTGATCATCATCGCCTTCTTCAGGTGGAATCTGTTGATTGGGGTGTTGATCTTCCATAGGTTGAAATTGATAGTAATGAGTGATTGGAACGTCTTCCGATGGTTTAGGTTCGTTTGATTTATCAGACTCCTGGACGTTATCACTGTTGAGTGGAATAGACAACGAGGGTGGTTTGTCATCTGTCTTTTTGGCACAAAAAGGAAAGGTAAATTCGTCAAAAGTGGCAGTAGAAGAGATTATAACTCTTCGACGTTTAGGAGACCAAAACTTGTAACCTTTGGTTCCTTTCTCATACCCAATGAAAATGGCTTCTTCTGCTTTCGCAGATAGTTTGTTCTGTCTATCCTCTTTAGGGATAAGAACGTAAGCCAAGGACCCAAAAACTTTGAAGTACGACACATCTGGAACATCACCATTCCATTTGGATATGGGAGTGGACCAATCAAGACGACGCATAGGCTGTCTGTTATAAATGTGTAGAGCGGTTTCAACCGCATCTTGCCAAAAAGAGGGTGGAAGGCAAGCATGTTGGCGCATCGCTTCAGATTTTTCAAGGATGGTTCTGTTAAAACGCTCAGCTCGACCGTTTTGCTGTGGAGTTCGAGGTACTGAAGTCTGATGCTCAATACCTCTAGACGATAGGAACGTCTTTAGAGATTGATTGATATACTCTCCACCTCGGTCCGAACGTATAGAGCGAAGGCGATAGCCTGTTTGAGCCTCAGCCCAAGAAACCAAATCCTGGAGGGCAGTGACAGCATCTGCTTTAGATCGCAGAAAATGAAGGGTGGCAAAGCCCGAAGCGTCATCAATGAAAGTAATCATCCACTTGGTATGAGATCGAGATTGTATCGGAAATTCGCAAAGATCTGTGTGAATGAGTCCCAGAATGCGATCTGAGCGCTTCATAGAAGCGGGGAAAGCTCGTTCATGAGCTTTGCCTAATTGGCAACCTTTACAAGGTCCATCAGATGCGGGTTCTTGGAGGGTAGGAATACCCTTCAAGTGTTTATGGGCATGGCGTAAAGCATTCTTGGACGTATGACCAAGACGCAAGTGCCACAAATGATAGGAATTACTTTCCTGCAAGGAATAAACAGCTCCTTCTGGAATGATCAGTTTGGACCGAAACCAGTGAAGCGGAGTAGAAGGTAATAAGGCAGAGGCCTGTATTACCAACTTTCCTTGCTCGTCCCAGATCTTGGTTTTATCTGTAATTTTGCAGCTGAAACCTTGAGAGGTCAGCGCAGTAACAGATAGTAATCTATGGGCAGCTTCTGGAGCATACCATACTCCTGTCAAGCGCACAATAGGTGCCTTAGGAGTATCTTGTTTCAGAACGATAGTACCAGGTCCATGCATTTGAATAATGGAACCATTTGCGGTACTTGCTAGTCGTTCTCCCGATAAAATATGTGAGAAATCTTCCAAGTATGGCGTAATATGATCGGAAGCACCCGAATCAATTAGCCAGTGACTTTGATAGAAGGAAGATACTCGAGTCGACTTATTGTCGACAGTGCAGACTCGCGAATAATCTGAACCATAGTAAAATTCATCATCTCGTACATTGGAATAGAAATCGTCATCATCAGGACGATCGGCGTTAGGGATCATAGAAGAATCCACGCCTCCTTTCCAAGTACCATCTCCATTTCTCCTGGTATCGCCATGAAAAGACGAGACGACTCTGGTCTGTCCTTTCTTGGATCTAGCTCCCTTCTTAGAGCGAGTGAGGAAGGGAGCCGAACCGAAAGGGGCGAGAGGGTCCAGCGACAGGTTCTTCTTCAGCAGGAACGTAAACTTGATCTTCATCCCAGTGTTCATGCATGCCTTCATCGTTCAGGAACTCGTTCTCTCCAATCTGATATGTGGGATCCATGTTCATGTCTTCATCGTACACTTCAACCGCATTCGCAATCCCATCTACTTCATTAGCACGTGCTTTACCTTTGAAAGGTTTACGCCCATGAGGACCTCCTCTACCTCTAGAAGGACGTTGTCCTTGAGTGTTCTGAGGACGGTTATGTCCAGCAGAACCGTGAGGTTGAGTGGGTCTAAAAGGACCGCGATGTCCTCCACGAGGATTGTTAGAGCGTTGGCCAGGACGGCCATATTTCGCCCAACAGCGGTCTGAAGGGTGACCTTTACCGCAATGATCACACACAGTGGTGGAATGCGGAGCACGTTGTATAGTTGAGGTTCGGTTGACCTCATGAGTAGGTGGCTGTTGGTCGAGACGATTGACCAAAGCTCTTCTATGAGAAGTAGAGTGGCGAAGTTGGGATTCAGCGATTATAAGTGGAATCATATGTTCCATGGTGAAGTTGGCAGTGGTAGTGGTTTGAACGATGGTAGAGACGACAGATTTATAGGAATTAGGGAGAGAGTTGAGGAGAATCATAGCTTTGAGATTCTCAGGAAGTGTGAGACCGGCTATGGACATCTTGTGGAAGGTGTTGACCAAGTTATTAATCTGACCAGGAATGTCTTTACTTTCGTGAATACGAAAGTTGACATCTTCAATGAAAGCGTCATATTGTCCAGTAGCACCTGTAGGAGCGAAGAGTCTTTGAAGCTCCTGCCAGAGGTCTCTAGCCATAGAAGGGTGAGTCACGTTTCCAATTGGAATGTAGGCTTCCTTCTGGTAGTGTTGAAGGTCGGCATGAATGAAGATGGCGATCATCGCCTGGGCTTGTTGATCATGACTGATCCAAGTTGCTTGAGTGGCAGCATCAGGTTGAGCTGCATGAAGGGATGTTCCGTCTACGATGGTCCACCATCCTGCCATAGTAAGCAGGGAACGGACTTGACGAGACCATTGAGAATAGTTGGAGATGCCGGTAAGAACGGCAGTGCGAGATTGAATTGCGGAATTGATGTTGAAAGACATGGTTTCAGAATATGAAGATATTCGCTACAAAGGTCTGCATAAAGGGGAGATTAGTATCGTTCAATGGAACAAGAGGTGGTAAAGGAATCGGTGTTCTAGTGGAAGCTCCTAATGGAGCATTGTCATCGTCATCTAGATCTGAATCTGTTTCCGTAAGGATAGGAAGTGATGATTGGGAAGAAGCGTCTTCATCTCCGGTTTCTTCTTCTTCATCTTCGTGCCTTTGTACGTACATATGTGACAACCGGACGATTCCGAAAGAACTCTAGATCGAGTTCTTCGAACTTCTCAAAGCTCGTTTGTTCAAAAAAGTGTTCATTTCTGAATGAACTAAATTGACCATTTGCCAAATGAACTGAGATTCTCGGTTTGTTGTGAGTCACATAGGGAGTATACAAATATTTGGTGGTACAAATGGCAAGATGAAGATGAGAAATAGTCCAGAATTGAGCCTTAATAGGGCATCGAGGAGGATAACCGGGCTTGACGACGTTGGCGTAGCGACCTCCTAACCACACTGGTAGGGGCCAGACTTGATGCGGATAAATCCGCAGCGCCGCTTGCTTCTGGAGGAGGTATAACTTCAT
>JBBPSD010000758.1:0-16765 GCA_038093415.1 Xerocomellus chrysenteron | reverse complement strand
GAGGGGCAGTGACACACTGCGCATCTGGGCATGGGGGCCTAGACCTGATCACCCGTTTCCTACTCCGTGGCAACGATGTCAAGCTGCCTCGGCTTGACTCGAATCAGGATAACATTTGTCTCGCCCTGATTCAAGTGACGAGCGACCGACATCACCCCACGGACTATACCCACAGGGCAGACCCGTTGCACTCGATGCATCCCGAGCCACATGGGATTATCGCCCGTGCTGACTCAGAAGATACTGTGAGTCTGTGCAATTTATCACCATTCCTGTACAGCCTCACTGGATGCACGACTTTTGGGTGACTGGGATGTATCCTGAGATGTCCCGAGCCGCCAGCAACGATGTGAAGTCGATCTAGGATGTGAATCCGTCGTTGGCTGGGAAGCTACGTACAGGTTAGACTCGCATGACGCGATAGAACCTTCGAGGGTGCAGACAACGTCATGCACTGAATGATTGGTGATGCCAGTGAATCCTTTGGAGATTTGAGTCGAGCGGACGTCCTTGTGGTGCAGAACACACTGCCTGCAGATAATCGAGACCTTGATGAGTGATCCTTGTTCCAAACGGTATATTTTTTGGTCATTCCGCGTATCACATACATTTCACTGATCGCTGTGCCAAACTCTGTGATGACCTCGGTCCGTCAGCCTTGTACCCTTTCGTCGTGTTCATGGCATGGATTGTTTCACGTCTCCATCCGTGAAGTTCGAGTCTGATGACGATCCACAATATTGTCGTGCGATACACCCAGGACTAATATTTCATAGATTACAGATATGTCATAGTGTCCGTACTACAGTATACTTAGTCAGATCGACAAGTCCCACTTTCCACCACCGATCTGCAAGTATACGTGAGCTCTGTTTATTATACAATTCACTCGGGGAAAGCCTGGACGCGCTGCTATTTTACACGAAACACCGCTTTCTCAAGGAACGATGTAGGAAATTTTCTAGGCATGAATGGTGGTGTGGAATGATTAATGCAAAACCTCTCTAACCGAAGAGTAGACGCAACGTATACGCTGTCAATGCAGTCATCGTGATAAACATGAGAATATATTGTGGAATGAGGAACACCGAGAGATGCTGCGCGTTGCCCGTTCCAGAAAAGACTTGGGTCAAGAAAACCTAGCAACCCAAGAGGTGTTGGACGTCGTGACAAGGACTTATGATACCTATGGGATCACCCACCTGAGTCGTCGCCGTCGGTAAACAGGACAGGAAGCTGCATGATGGCGTTGACTGAAGGCTCGAAACGAAGAACGCAGGAAGATGACGTACATGCATACGAATCGCAAGACCTTGTCTCTGGCGTCTAACAACCCCACTTGGGTTAATCCTTGGATAATGAGTACGCCAAGAACGGGCATGATGACCATCCGTCCAATGGCCAACGCGCCAACGGCTCCGAGTGGAAGGGAACGAAGACGTCCAACGGGGATTTCCATCCTCGCGAGCGCCGAGCCAAGAGTCATTAATCCTAATGGAATTGAGGCGCCTCCGATAAACGTCGTAGTGTTTAATATGATGGCAAGTGGTGGTTGACCGTCCGGTGCAGGTGACATATTCACCCCTGTAACATCAGGGACGAATAATGCTTTGAGGACGGGAATGATAGATATGATAAACGCTAAGATGATGGAAACAGAACAAGGCATGATGAGCGTCTGAAGGAAGCTGGATCCAAGCCGAGCGAGACGGCGGCGGAGAGGAGCAGTAGGTTCGCTTCTCATTTCTACTTCTTCGACGGTGCGTTGGACAATTGTCGTAGCCGCCGAAATGGGGTTATCGTGCAATCCAAGGGTCGGGCTTGGCGGGTCTGACAGTCGGTACCTCGAACTTGAAGCTACTACCTTCTCGTCATCATCGTCACTGTTCTCGGCTTGATGTCTTCTTAGATAAAAAAGCCCCTTTAGTGAGATAATAACGCGTTCGATCGCTGCACCAAGATACTTCTGTTTGGTTTTCAATTGTTCTTGTACGTCCTCGTCGATAACGTCTGGTCCCTGGAAATCCATTGCCACCCAATTGACGCCCCCGAGTGGAAATAATGTAATCTAGTGGATAATAGTACATCATATGGAATAAGGGAAAACGGTGATGCAAACATACCAAAAATACGAGCGTGGGGACGGCGATGTAGGCAACAGCCAAGTTTTGATCCGATGTACCATTGAATGGAGCGGCAGCCGTGAGGCTCATGATGACGGACATTGCTGATATCGAGGTACATCATTGGCGAGGACGCGCGTGCGATGGTAGACCGTACTCACGAAGGTCCCCAACATTGGCCCATCCACCGGCCACCAGGATGCCATATCGAAAGCGGTGTGGGACCCAAAATACTTGACTGATTATCCACGACATCGTGATGCCGATCGCTTCATACAACAGTGCAACGAAGATGAGAGGGCCTGGAGAGAATTGCGCTAGGTACCGCTATGATTCGGAAACGAAGCGCTTACTTACCAATCACGCCAACGTTGGACGGACTGAAGGCCGGGACGATTCTGGAGAACATGAGACTCGGAAGAGTGATGTTCTTTTTCGTTGAGCGCTCTCATCATGATGTCTTTGCGAGTAGCGCAACTCACGAGCACCATTTGCGCGGCACCTCGGGCTGCCACAGCGGGGAGAAGTCCCACTTTGGTGATGATAAAGCCGGCTGCGACACATAGAAACCTGTCCCACAGAGTGTGATCAGCAGGGTTGGGAAAATGCGGTGGATCGGTTGAACGTACAAGCGGATGAGTGGTTGAGCAGACACCCAGATGAGCTCGCCGACGTGAATCATGAAATACAGAGGTCAGGGGGCACTGAAACCTGGGCCGGGATGTCCAGGTTTAAGTACTGTCTCAGAGAGGATCACGGCATTATCGATCGATATCCTTATAGTGATGAGGGTTCATGGGAATTTTTGAGTACCTCGAGAATGGTGAGAAGCAACCTCATCTGCGAGGTGGAAAAAGTGGATACGGATCACTAGTACGTTTCAAGTCTCGAGGCGGACGCTTGGATCGCACCTTTGGAAACCTCCGGAGATCAATACGCCTTCGGTGGGGTGTCAGCCCCGAGTGTCCTAAAACGACTGGTCGGGAGACTGGGTGTGTGCCTGGGCGTGCCAAGCTCACCACCTGACGGAAGTAAATCGAGACATTCTTCGGACACACGGTCCCGATGTTAGGCGCTGGGGACTCGTTGCCAATTCCAGATCTCTTCAAAAGTGGGTTTGTTTTCAGTCACCATACTGCAACTAAGACAGCATGTACCGCGTATAGTTTGCCATGAACAAGAGTAGTACAAGGTTCCAGGAGAAACATATATCTACAAAGGTTTGAGTGATAGGTCAGATAAAGCGTCGAGCTGTACTTGCTAACCACATCCACACCTCGATCCAGTTTTTCGGTGGAGGGTCGTCATGTCTAAGAACCTCATTAAAGGGGCAAAGCAAACGAAGACGGACGTAATGGCATCGATTTCAGGCACGCCTGATTTAAAGTCCGTCTCGCTCGTTTTGACCGTAGGCACTCTAGTGAACGCTTTTGCAGATACACAGAGGACCGGAAAGAGCATGATAGGCAAGTAATTAGTTACGATGGTTGCTGTAGACCATTCATCCCTCAGAAACAACTCCCGGGCACTAAACTGTCACGGCAAATTAGCGATGCGGACAAGATCCAGAGGTGATAAACGATTACTGTCAAGCCTAAATGGAGTAGTGGAAACGCACAACAAACATAGCGACAGCGGATACGCACCAAGCTGCGTCCGGTTGAAGTCTCGAGGTGTATGGGAGCTTTCTCCTAAGCAAAGTTGTGCGCGCGCAAACCGCTGTAGAATGGTAAGTGACACCGATCCAGAACCATGTGGTCAGCCAGTCATCCGGAGCTGTTGCCCGTATGTACGCCCACAGTGAAAAGGAGGCAAAAAAGTCCACAGAGACACATAAGGCAACCGGATGTCAGAAGCACTAAGACTGTCTGGATAAATCCGGGATCAGCACAATGGTGACATGCATATAATGGTTGGCCAATACTCAGTCTCTAGGGCGCAATGTAAAGATCACTGGAAGCGGTGGACCAAAACGTACTGTGATACCAGCCTGATTGATAGCAATGACGAATGGGGCTGCCGACGCATTCTCGGAATTGACGTCGAGCAGGGATTGTTCGATGGCACGAGGAGGATTATGGGCCTTTGCCGCTGCCATCTACTATCTATGTCACAGGCTACTTGGGTGACGACACGGGACCATCCAAGGAAATGCGCCTTCACACCTTGTGTGCCATCAAAAGGTCCCGGGTTCTTCTAGTACCAAAAACCGATACGATCGTTATTTGGTCCTCTACCCAAGTCGAGGACAATACCCAAGTAATTGTGATTACTTCGATGGAACTAAGGGGAATCAGAAAGGATCCAAGTTTGTGAGGGGCTGGATGCACTGACCAAAACCAGAGTAAGCATTCAGCATTGCGGGAAGCAGTCAATTGCATAACGTGGCGGTAAGTGGGCGCTAGCAGGTGGGGTGGCCACGCTACTATGTAGCACCTATGGTTCGCGCGAACCTAACCTACATAATTTTGAAAGCGAGAGCCTAGAGGCCTAATGGCTAAGACATTCTGAGAAAATCGAAAAATCAGCGCCTAAGACCACAGGAACCAATTTATTGATTCTTGCAATGCAACTCCGAGTCTGCACAAGTCGTCAATTCGACGAATATGACAGGACGACGCCACCGTTTGTTGTCAAGATGCTCCGAACAAAAGGTGCCAGTCACGTGGCTAGCATCGATTCGTGGGCTTTCCGCAACGTGCTGCACGTTGAACAGAACAGTGACCTACGGAGGACATTAAAACTTGTCCGTATAGTCCGGCCACGACCGAGCAGAAGAAACTTTCGAGACACCAGCTACTGAAACGACAAGGTTAGTTTGGTAGCGATGGCTTTGTACGACAGCCCTTCTGTCCTCAGTTTTCGGGCGTCAGGTATATTTCCGCATGTCTCGCGTTCGATTACTTTCGCGCTCACCATAGAGCTATCTCAGGCCCGGTAGAGCCATTGCAGCAAGTCAGGCTGCTCTCGGCTCTCAGGAGTGGTATGTGGTCACATGGCATGGTAAATACCCGGACGCTGACAAAATGCCCTAGGCGACCCCGCTCTTATTCATCCCTTCCTGACCGAAATCGGCAAGGAGAGACGGAGCTCAATCGACGGAGACTTAAACACAGGTGCTGCAGCCTTGCACCTCGCCATCCGCTGCGCCGACGGTGTGTGCTATGCAGTCGGTTTGAAAGTGTCACCTAATCTGATGGATTCGTCCGCAGCGGAGACCGTACAGCTGTTATTGTCGCACAGAGCCATTTCACCGAATGGTATACACCCGCCCGGGAGTGGTACCACTGCCCTCCACCTCGCGGCGTCGCTTGGGCGCGCCGAAATCGTGTCTCTTCTTCTCGAGCAGCCAGGGATAGATGATACTCTCCGCGATAACCTGGGACGTACATGCAAAGATGTAGCGAAAGGAAAGGAAGCTACTCAAGTCTTACAGGGTAGGCTAACTCGTTCCGGCTCCTTCGTCTTATCCCTCATCTTCTCCAGATTCGCGATCCTTCCTGAGTGCATCATACAGGTCATTGCTGCACTCATACGCCCTCTCCCCTTCCAACGCCCAGCCGAGCCAGGCACTCGTATCGTTGTTGGGGTCACCGCGCGCGAAGGGGATTGATCTTTCGTATCTCGACGACACGACCGGGACCTCACTTTTACACGAGGCGGCACGTCGGAAAGACTTGCGGTTAATCGAGCTGGTTGTGCGTGCAGGAGCGGATGTATTCGTGCGAGATCGCAGAGGAAAGATGGCCTACGATGGATTGGGCAAAGATGATCGCGTGAGGGTATTCTTACGCCAATGTAAGTTCCTACCTTTATTTTCTTCTAGTATCCTCTGAAGAACCACAGTCATAAATCACGATCAGTCATTGATCGATACACCGGTCTCTGAACCACCTGTCTTGAAAGGGTACCTGAACAAATATACAAACGTTGCCAGAGGGTACAACACTCGGTGGTTCGTGCTCAAAGATGGCGTTCTTTCATGTTCGTGCAAGTATACTGTTGCCATGGAACAACTTTAATGTGGTTTTCTGTAGACTATACACGCCAGGAAGACGAGGAAATTGCCAGCAGAGGCGCAATTTCGATGAAGACTGCAGTTCTTAAGATTGGCAAGGGCACCGAGAAAACGCGCTTCGAAGTTTACTCCGCGCCAGTGCGTGGACACACAACAGGAGTGCAGAAATGGTACATGCGGGCGAACCACCCTGTCGAAGCTGCACGGTGGACACAAGCAATTAACAAGAGTATGGAGTGGTACCGACGCGAGGCGGATAAAAGCCTTGCAGGCCGGCGGAGCACGGAGAGCGACAAGAGTGCCTTGCGGCCAACGAAGATCCGGACTAGCTTTCAGTCAGGGGTATCTGCGATGAGAGAACTCGGGACACATAGTTTGCGGGGAGAGCAAGCTTCTCTAGTAGACCCAGCGGAGTACGCGTCAATAGTCGGTGACATCTCCAAGGACAGCATCCAAGCTCCTGACGAGGAAGAAGTTGAAGAGGTTGCGAATCGACACGACAGTTCAGCAGCATCAGAAGTAACACAGAGTCACCCTCCTCACGGCAGTACTTTCGACTTGCACGGGAACTCGGTTGCAGCACAGATGGACCTTACCGCACAGCTTCTTGCCGGATTGCCCTTACCATCAGACGCGTCCCTACGCACGCAAGAGCTTCGAGATGCCTTGAAGGAGTCTTTCACCACGGTCCAGTCGATGATAAACGAGTACCTCCAGATGGTAAAAGAGAGGGAAGAGTGGTGGAGGTCACAGCTCCAACGAGAGCGCGAACGGCAAACAATATGGGAGGAAAGCTTGCAGACCGTCGTTCGCGAAGGAGAAGCGCTCGAGAGAGAGCTCCGAGCACGCTCTCGCAAACGCGGAAGCAGATTTTTCGATGTGGGGATGCAAGACGCCGGGTCAAGGCAGCGACCCCTCTCCTTAGCTGCCACGTCATCCGCCGTACCTTCGGCTCAAGCCTCCGCCTACTTCACAGCGGTGGAAACGCCTCTCATTTCGTCGACTCCCGTCCCTACCGCCGATGCCCCCCAGTCTCCTGTACTTTTGACTCCTACCCAGCGCCGGATATCGCGACTAGCATTACCATCTAACGAAACCGAGGATTTGCACGACACAGATGATGAAGACGAATTCTTCGATGCCATCGAGTCGGGTAATCTCCCGAACCTCGTTGTCAGCGAACTTCTCACTAGCCCCACGCACTCCGCAACTTACTTGCCGCTTGTTAATAATTTGGAGCCCTTCTTGGGGTACAAACATCTAAGGACCGAGTTACCCATTGAGAAAGACAACAGGCCATCTACCAGTCTCTGGTCCGTTTTGAAGCATAGCATTGGGAAGGACTTGACAAGGATCAGTTTCCCTGTATTTTTCAACGAACCCACGAGCATGCTGCAGCGAATGGTAGGCATCCACCTACTCTTTCGCCATTCAGCGAATTCACTTGTTTGTAGGCTGAAGACATGGAGTTTTCCGAATGCCGTGAGTGTCCTAGCTGTTTGACGATTCGGTCCGTTAATGCATCCATTTTCAGTCGACGTGGCTGTCCGCGAGAAAGACCCTCATCGACGTATAGCATTCGTCGCTGCATTTGCGATGTCTAATTATTCATCAACTATTGGACGTATAGCAAAGCCGTTTAACCCTATGCTTGTGAGCAAGACATTTCAATTTTGCATTGAACATGCACTCACATTTCCTCAAGAATGAGACATTTGAATACATGAGATTAGACAAGGAATACCGATACATGTCCGAGCAAGTCAGCCATCACCCACCTATTTCTGCTTGCTGGGCTGAATCTCCCGATTGGCATTATTTCGGCGAGGTATGCGTCTGACGTTGGGCAGGTGCAACTAGACTGATCGCTCTGTAGGTTGATGCTCAAAATAGGTTCATGGGCAAGTCCTTCGAGATCCGGCCCACTGGTGTTGCGCACACAGAACTTTTGCTACCTGAAGAATGGGCACCGAATTACCCTAAAGCGACAACCGTTGGCGGGAAGGGAAAGGTTGTAGAGCACTACTCGTGGAAAAAAGTCACAACAAACGTTTCCGGCTTCATCCTGGGGTCTCCTACCATCGACCATTATGGTGACATGATTGTCAGTCCCCCAAAGTCGTTTGGTATTGGGGCTCACTAAGTTGAATCGAATCTAGGTCACGAATCATCGTACCGGAGATCGATGCATCCTAACATTCAAGCCCCGAGGGTGGCGAGGCAAGGATGCATATGAGATTTCGGGCTCCGTTAGCAACTCGGACGGCGAGATCACATATGAGATCGCCGGTCGTTGGAACAGTCAACTCATCTGTCGCGCAGTCGGTACTGGCAGTGGATTTCTGCACCCCGACGCGACCGTCAGCGGCCCTGCATCACCGAATTACATGGCAGAGTATATCCTACTGTGGAGAAACTCTGAAAAACCGCCAGCACCTTTCAACCTCACGCCGTATGCGATCACGCTCAACGACTGTCCAGAGGACACGCTCAAACCATTCCTGTGCCCTACCGATTGTCGTCTTCGACCTGACCAACGCGCGTTCGAGATGGGCAAGTATGAGCGCGCGAACGAGCTGAAGCAGATGCAAGAAGAGCGCCAACGGGCGACGCGACGCGCGCGAGAGGAAGGCAGGCTACCGCCCCATCGACCAAGATGGTTTACTGCGGAGACGGATGGCGACACGGGGGAGCGTGTGTGGACGCCTTCCCGTGTGGGCAATGTACTCGAGTATTGGATAGAACGGGAGAGGGTGTGGAAGGAGGGATCCGGGGAGTCTTGGAAGGACGTAGATTCTATTTTCATCGAGGATATACCTTAGGTTGGTTATGGATTCGTTTGCTGATTACTGGGATAAGTAGACTAGACTCGATTATTATGGTTAGGTCTAATAACAGCTGATGCCATATTATTTCTATACTCCGCCTCGGCGGCCGCGAGACATTCAATGGTAAGAAGCTGTCTTGCTCCTGCCTCCACCCTCTTACATTGCTTGCCTTTACTACCTGTTTCATTTGCCTACACACGATCTCATACGCGGCAGTTTCCTTTGTTGTCTTGTTTTTGGCATACATCATGAAATACTCGGTCGACATTCGATCGGAGGACGGCCCAACTAGAATAACCAGTTCTATTAAATTCTGCCGTTATTGCCCTGATGGCTCAGTTGGCTAGAGCGCAGGTCTCATACTTTCGTATGACCAGGTTACCAAGTCCTGGGCAATCCTGAGGTCGCAAGTTCGAGCCTTGCTCAGGGCAGTCTCTTTACTTTTTCATCCCCTATGTTGTGTGTCGCTTGACGGACGTACCTGTATCTTATATGCAGGCTCTCGGTTTTTCTTACTCGGGGGATTGGCCACGGAGAGTTCGACCCGGGCGAGCCGGTTGCGACGAGAAGTCCCCGTGAGTCCGGGTTCGTAGGGGAGGTGGTGGGGTTCTGTCTACCTGAAAGAACACTCGCAAATCCACCTGCGAGCCTCGGAAAACCAGTTTCGACGAGAGATTCAGAAAATCCGAATGTTAGAATGTGAAAACAGCACGATACAATTGATGGATGTTTCATACTACAAATGCAAATGTCTAGCTCATCTCAAGCCAATGCTACATTTCCGTCACCTTTTCGTACACCTTTTCATTTTCCCTTTCCCTCGCGATCCAGGAAACGCCAGCCTAGGCATCCCCCGCATTCCATGCCTCCTCTACAATTTGCATCTGCCGGAACCATTGACTGTAGTCCATTTGCACCGCATACATATGTTGTTGGTTCAGCCCCCTCAACGCCTCGACCACCCAAGTTTGACAATTCCAATCCGGCCTCCCTTGCTGGATTGGAACTAGCGAGAAATGGGTCTCCAGAGCCTCCAGATAACTCGGGGCTACCCATCCAATCAAGTGGGTACCCTTCTCTTGTTCCCACTTGGAGTGACGATTGTTGACGACGTGCTGAGTAAAGTATCCGGTCTGTAGGCTGCCGCCGATCTCGTAATAGTTGCCAGCCCCGCGCCTGGTCGACGTCGGGATGAAGATGGCCCAGTGGTGAAGTCTGATGCGGCCATCCGAGCGGTCGCCTCTGGCAAATTGGACGATCCTGATTGGGAGGTGGCCAGGGGGGACCTGGACCAAAGGGTACCAGTCGTGTACCACTTTATAGTCGGGTTTCGGTGTAGGTCCGAGGCTCGCGGCGTATGCTGCCGGCGGGTACACAAAGAGAAGGTCAACAAGATGTAATGATGAGAGAGGGATGGGAGGAACTTACCCCTGTAAATGGCCATCAACTCGGGCGAGTAATTGCTGAGCGACATTGCGAATATCGAATATGAGGATGTAGAACTGACGCTTTTTTCATCGACCTTGGCAAGACATCTTTTATATCGAGGGATTGTCCATCTTGCAGTATCTTGGTGTGGAACAGCAATGGGATTGTGGACGCGTCTTCTTTTGTTTCCAGTAGGCCTCGTTTCTGTTGTCCGCTTTGACGGGGAATATGGACGCTGGACGCTGGACGCTTTGATGCGTTCACGCAGATAGGATGCTTTGCCACAGGCTCGGATTTTCTATGATGCGTGTGGTGTTCATCAAGGTGTGAACATCGTCAATCCGTCTCGACTACAATGCAGAACAAAACGGTGAGAGGACTGGAACAGCGCATCAGTCCCATCCACTCGTTGGTTTATCCTATCTTCAGCGTGGAGGTGGCGCACACCTGAGGAGTACAATCACCGGTCATCGAGCAGAGAAAAGAGAGCATTTGGTGAATTACCGTCGCCAGCGTCGTGCGTCAGAACGCAAAGTCAATTTGGCGGCGCGAGACAAAGGTTCAGTGAAAGTCCACTCCGTTGGCAACGAACATGTCAGCATCGTCAAGCACGCCTTGTACGCCGTTAGATCACTCGCCTATATCACGTAAGTCCACTTACGTGGATAGATGGAAGCTCACCCTGACATGCGATGTGTCGCGAACTTGAGCCCACTTTGACTCGGGTGGCTCATGTCCTCAGGCCGAACGGAACGTATGACATCTGATTGGACTGATGTTTAGCATAGTCAGGAATGTCATGGTTCTGCATCATGTTGTTTCAGTCGCGGTGAGTGGGAAACTTGGAAGATGAAATAGCACCAATCGCGCAGCGAAAGGCATAGTCTATGCTTTGACAGCGGTTCCGATCGCGAACAGGACTCGGGTAGCTAGAGACAAACTTGCATGCGGGGGGAACCTCCGTTCTCACAATAGACATGGTTCTCTTATACAGAGCCAACGACCGTGGAATCTGAGGAAGAGGGTGACGGGGTGAGCGATGAGTGTCGGAGGACGGGTCCAACAGAGACACTGGACGCATCGACTAAGTGTCGGCGGGCCCCATCGAGGGCACATGGGGGATCAACGTTTAAAGCTGAAGAAACAGGTCAGCGCACCTCAACAGCCTACGAAGACTTACTTGGAACATCACCTTGCGATAGCAATGCTAAAAGCTGGGAGAAAGCCCGACCGTCACAGAATATGCTTGAATGCTACCCTGGATGGGTCAGAGAAAGGTGAGAATGCCAACACAAAAGTCGTATGCATCCATCGCCGTATAATCAGAACGACTATCTTCTGCCAGTGATCTGGAAGTGTTAGGTCTGGAGACTACCATCGCCGTATTCACAAAGATGAGTTAACGTCTCGCATGAGGTGTCAATTATTGATTGATCTCGATTCTCGACGAAGATCTTATGTCGCGGTTCTACCTCAAATTGTTCCCGGTAAGTTGTCCGGACGGGTTGGCATTACGGTTTCTCTACTATTTATGCTTTCCCTTGCAGTCACAAGTCGCTCAAGCCGGGCCCTTCTCTGTTCCTGACGCCTACATGCGGCCAATGTGATTATGTTGCTTTTCGTTCAAGGAATGGAGGCCAAGGACCCACCAACGAGACCTCGCTTGCAGTCTGCCCACCAACCTTGCCTTGGGTCTCATTATTGCTTCAAAGTCACCTACCACCGCGACATTTCTATTTTCTGCCATGCGTCGATTTCGTGAGTCACAGGCGTGGCCAAACCACTCGGAATGGTCCACAAATGTAGGGCGTACTCAACAGCCTGAGGTGTATGGGTTCCATCACGGTGGCAAGCTGGAGGGTAGTTGACAGCCCAGGAGGCGACGAGAATAAACTGGCGATACAGAAATCGGGATTTGTTCACGAAGACGACGAGAAGCTCGTCGAGACATCCCGATTCCCACCTCGCTTCTCCCACCATCCTGCAGTGATGGGCGTGGGCAACCAAGTGCGATGAACGAGGAAGAGACTTGCAACAAGTGGATTGGATGTTCGCTGAACTTGAAGAACCTGAATCATTCAACTAGAAGCTGTGTATCGTTGCCTTTTTGGTCCTGGTCCGGCACCACAGAGACAGAAGGCAAAACCAAGCGAGCTATATGGCTTTATAATCCGAAAATTATTGGGATAATCGTCACAACAGCGGGTTTCAAATGGACTTTGTTTATCCCTGTGGTCCAGGGATATCTACTGATGAATAAATATGTACATGTTCTTGCAGAATGCGCACAAGAAAATTTTCAGCAAAGAAAGGGAAGGAGGGTACGCGAGGCATATGAGTTGCCCTCAATATTCCCAATCGGACATCTCTAACCTGTAGAGCGTGCTTTCAAGACGACCGCCCCTCCTCACTCTACCGTGACAATGGCCCAATCCGCATCGAGGTTGTTATGCAGCGGGAGCCCTTTCATGAACAATGACGCCAATAATCCTGCGCCGCTAATGCCAATAAGAACTCGCCACAGCACCGCAAGACTGCCTGCAAAGGCGGCTTGGACTTCGAACCTAGCCTGTGGAGAAAGCATGGGGAGCTCTGGGATAAGTGCGAACATAATCATGCTTCCTCCTGACTGGGAAAAAGATGCAGGAAGCCTTTTTGCGAGCTCGTTCTGGAGAACAGTGTTCCCAATGGTGACACCCCACACCTAGAGCAGATGAGATGAGAATGGACGAGGGCAGAGCTCGAGAGATATTCACCGTAGCGAACACACGGAGGAACCACATGAAGGAAAGCGCAGTTGCATTCTGCGTGACCAGTAGGGGTGATTGAATGGGGTACATGGTTGTTGTTTGTAGAATACTTCCATGGGTCAAAGTCGGAGTATTAGACCAAGATAAGCCTCGATCGACAAACACGACATACCCTATACCCAAGCCGAGCAGCACCAAGCACCCAGTGGATTTTCCGAGGGAGTCCGTTGCGAGCAGTGTGCTCATCAAACCAAGAGCGACGATGACCAGAGTCCAAGCTATCCACATCTGCGGCCGATATCGTTCGGTAGCCTTAACCGATAACCCGGCGACAATCGCTGCAGGCGCGAGCGATGCAAATGCGAGCTGGTAGACGCCGGATTTGACGGGTGATGCATCCTTGCAAGCCTGGAAGTAGACCGGGAAGAAATCTGCAAAAAGATCATGCTGAGTAAAGAACGAGACTCTTTCGAATGGACTCACAAACGGTTGCTAATGTGACGACAGTGGTGCAGAACGTTTGTATATACCTGACGCATGTGAGTGGTCGTGAAAGGGGGCGAATACCAACGATGTTGCTTACCCACTGATGCTGGTCATGTTTGTCATCAGGGAGAACGGCACCTAGAGTGAGCAGGGTGAGATGAAATTTGGATAATGGTACATAGCAGAGAAGCACGTACGAGTGGGTGCGTTGCCCAGGTGGCCTCGTATGCAATAAAGACTATGAGACCAACAAGACCGAGGACTAACGGGACGAGTACCATAGTTGAACTCCACGGCGCGGTCATACCGCCCCATGTCAACCCCGCGGTATATGCAACGGTGCTCGAAATAACAATAAAATTGCCACTGTCAGTGGAGCGGTGGTCAGCGGGATTAGGTCCACCACGATTGCATCCGACCTACATCCAATCCATCCGCATAAACTTCTCGCGGAGACTGCTCTCTGGGGCGGGAAGATCCAATAGGAAGACGACCGACAGACATGCAACAAACGAGAGGGGAAGATTAAGGTCTTGTATATCGTTTGAGTATCTCAGATATTCTGAGCGAGACTATTACACTCACAGAAAAGCCAACGCCATTGTCCCTGTTCCGCGAGACTTCCCCCTATGATAGGACCAATCGAAGCAGCAAAACACCAGGTGCTAGGTAAAGAGTATGAGTTGATCCGCCTAGTCCACTAGCAGACGGAGAATCTCACAGTCCATATAAACCGGCATAGACACCACGTTCTCGAAGGGTGACGAGATCGGCCAAGACGATCCCCGTGAGGGAGTGAATACCTCCCCCGCCCAAGCCTTGTATGGCCCTACCTGCGATGAGCATATTCATGCTAGTTGCGGCACCACAAATACCACTGCCAAGTGCAAAGAAACCTATTGCCACCAAAATGACGGGCCGCCGACCAAACATCTGGGCCAGACAACCACTCAATGGGAGAAAGGCAGTCGAAGAAAGAGCGTAAGCCGAGGCGACCCACGCGAAATGAGTTGCGTTCAGAGCATCGATGATGGCGAGGAGTGCAGTAGAGATGGCGAATAGCTCAAGGGCAGAGAGAAAAAGGCATAAACACATGGTTAAAAAGATAAGCCAAAATTTGAGGCTTTTCTTGGATGGCTCTGTTTTTGGTTGAATAGCCTCCCCGCCCTTCTCAGAGTCTCGGTTCAGGGTGGGTTCGCTTGAATTTGAAGGCGGCATGGCGGGCCTTCCAACGATGTCGCGGGATATGGTAGAGCAGGGGGAAATTCTGCTGGACCTGTCTTTCTGCTCAGTTCATTAAATACCTTTGCCATCCCATGAGAATCCGACAGACCGAGAAAGACGACGCGGAGGGTGTGGTGAAGATCAGGTTCAGATAAGATCGACATTTATTGTTTCAAACAAACTTTCCTCCCGCATGATAATGAATATGCTCGTGGCGGTCCACGTTCGAGTTCGCCTTAAATCGTCTGCCAGATGTAACATGAGTCGAGATGACGACGGGGGAACTGGGTACCACCGCACGTCAAAATTGCACCTCCGTACACCTTCATGTCTGGAGGGATTAGTACAGAGATTCTGCAGGTTAGCTCGCGTCCAGTGACATCGCCCGCGGCAACAATTCGGTCCTCGGTCGAGGCAGTTTGTGACAGCATGGTTATACTTGCGTATATGTACCATCAGTATGTGTTTCCAGTCGTTTTACCCATTCGCTGGCAAGCTGCGAAAGTTGTGGTGATGTAATCGGTAAGGGTGAGCGGCGAATAGGAACGAGCCATAACCAGCCCCTGCAAAGAACAGTCTGGAGTGGGCTTGTAAGCTGTAAATGCTTATGTCGGTCACCTGCGAAGTGCGGCAGATTCGTCAGAGCATGAGGTAGGAGTCGGAGCCGTTACCTTGCTGGAAGCAACATCATATGGTGCGCGTTTCGTCTGCCAATCGCAAACACTCGCAAACAATCTCTTGTGGTGTTAAGCACCTGAAGCTCTGCAACAGCAATGCGAAACCGATCCTATCGAGGGTTGTTCTGAAAAGCGGCCACCCTGTTCACCCTTCCGGATCGAACGCTCCAGACCCTCGAGTAGGTCCCATTGCTGCCCCGACAAAGCGCCCCATCCAGCTATGAAGATGGGGGGGGCAAAAGCCTGAGCATAATAGCAGGAACTTCCTCAGAAACAGATAAGAGAAGGAAAGACAAGGGAAAGGAGAAACAAACGTTCGTCGACGAAGATAGGAACGACTCGGAGACAGATGGTGAGGGTCTCGAGCCTAGTGCTAGGCGCGAGCCGGGATCGTCAGAACCCGGAATTATTGTAAACGGTTTTCGCACCTGTGCATGTGGATCCCGCGCGAGCTGTCTAATTAGCGGTGTACAGTAGACATGCTCGTGGTTAATGCATAAGGTCAGGTCCGACGGGACCTTTGCCATGATACCTGTGATATATTGTGGTCGCCCTTGATCGTGAAGCACTGGCACTGGAAATTTGCCCGCCTCTTTGACTTCGCTTGCAATTCATCGTTACCATCGACTTGGAGGCCTGCGCATGGAGCGACGAGGGACCTCAATGAGGCCATTGGCAAGGACACGTAATCGGCCCGCGGGAAATGTCTTTGAACAACCTTGAAATTCATCTCTCCACTCGGTACGACCAGCTCGGGGCAATGCAATGTCTCGTCCGAGAAGCACTTGGCCTTTGCCCGCACGGGCACCCTCTTCGATATACTAGCTCTTTGATCAACCTTGCGGTTCAACTCTCCTCTCAGCTCGTGTACATAGCTGCTATCGGATATGGTATCCTTATTTCGCCGGTTGTGCGAGGCGCATGCTACACCAGATCCTCGCGCTTGTACTCGGCCCCATTCAATACTCGACGAGAGAAGTCGTGTGTCATATGAGGGTGCCTGAGAAAAATAAGCATGGTCGGCGTCCGAGTCGTGCGTGAGCCTGAGGACACACGAGACATCCCGTGCCACGCCGAATACGGATTCAAAAAGTCTGCCGCATCTCTCAGACGAGGACGCATCGCAACTCGTCATCGGCCATCATATCATCAAACGATGACGTTGTCCCCACCGGCCCCCGGCACACACGTCAACGACCTCGACAAGCTCGGACTGGCGACCGCCCTTGCG
>JBBPSD010000757.1:0-16767 GCA_038093415.1 Xerocomellus chrysenteron | reverse complement strand
CTGTAGCTTGGGGCAACTCCTGCCCTCTTCTTAGGTGAATACAGTCGTCTTCGTCCATCTAAGACAGCGGCTGAGCTTGGGGCAACTCCTGCCCTCTTCTTAGATTCTGTCAGGACGTAGTGAGGGTGCAAGCACAATACCCTGAAGAAGTGCACCAGTGCGCTGCGTGTTTGCACGACGCAGATGCTGAGACAACGAACCCTATGAGACTGTCAGAAGACCCTGGGGGCGCAATAGATGGCAACAAACGTCGTCCAGACAGGCCCACAGAACCGCCCGACATGCCTGAGGGAGCGAGCTGGTGAGCAGAGGGTCAAGGAGAGGACATCGAGGTAGTCATCAGAGACTCGTGGTCTTCATCATCAGCTTTTTGCAAGTACGGTTGGCCAGGAAAACTTCGTTATGGTAGCACTGCAGGATGTCACGAAATATAAATGACATCTGGTTGATTCAGGTTTGATGATTTACACGAGCAGCACATTGACCAGCATGCACACCCCTTGCAGAGGAACAGTGATCTTGATGCAAGGGATGGTGGGCATAGTGGGAGGAAGCACGGTTGAGGTCAAGGACAGGATGTATAGGAACGAGAGACAAACGAACGGCCTGAAACACATTTATCAAGGACGTTGCGACATTGTGGCTCAAAGGTGTATGAGGCGGCATGCAGACGGCATAGATTATCTCGTTGAACCTCCGCCTCAGCCGAGGTGGTCACCTGACTACGGAATTATCCGCCGTCGAAAGTGCCGGCCAACCAACGCCGGATGTTCCAATACTCAGTCTTTCTGTTGGTTTTGGGACTCGACAAATCGAAATCGATTGCCAAAACGACGTCCAAAACGCATCCAAAACGACGCGGTTTTCTGCTCTGAAGGTCCCTATTTTTGTGATGTCCGAGTCGGGAGCACATCCCGACTCTTTCTGTGTCGCCACTTCAATTCTTGTCGCCCACTGGGCGTCAAGTTTCAACTACCCTCTCCAGCTCACCCCACCGCGATGGAACCCATATATCTGTAGAGTAAGTACGCCTTACTTTCACCGTTCATTCTGAGTGATATGGCCATGTCTGCTCATGAAGCTGGTCGACCGGCGGTTGGCGGCGCCGGAAAAGCGAATATTACGCTCTGCTTCAACGTGGTACTAGGCATGGATGACCCAAAGCCTCGGACGATGCGAGTGCAACGCGAAAGAAGGCATGGTGCCGATGATGCAGTTTGTCGTATCAAGAGACTCGGAACCGGACAGGCGACTCATCTATTACTCGACGACCTTCTTGAAACTTCCTGTAGTGGGTCTCGGTAAACCGCGACTGCCACTACGGTTCACGTTCGACCAGAACGGCTCAAAATCTCCCCCGAACTCGTTGAGTCGCTGCCAAACGAGCCAGGCTCGCGTGTGTACCGGCCACAAACTCGCATAACCTAGAGTCATCGTCCATTTTCCTTACACCCAGACGTTCGCAATGTCCTACGAGAGCGACCTCAGCCCCGACACGATTTCGAGCCAATTCTAATTCTACCCGAATTTTTATGCAGCGATGGTGTGACGACGCGGTCGAAGCGTTCGTGTCGTTGGCTCATCAACAGCCAGTGGGTCCCGAAGTGAGCATGGATCTGTCCAACGCTTCCGATGCACCCGATGCCAAGAACACATCGGGCTCGATTTAGCTGCGGCGCTCAGGCTGTCCCACAAGCAGCTATATGCAGGATACACCACCACGGAAAACAAACACGCAAGTACGCACGCACGCGAGAGTTGAAAATATACAAGGAGATCGGAAAAGAGGTTTATGACTCGCGTTCGCGGAGCCTTCCCGTGCTCCGGGTCGAGACAAGATCGCGGATTGACCAAGGCGCTTGGAGGCAGTGTATTCATTTTGCGTACAGTGCGTTTCTGGGTGTCGTTTATTTCCATCCTCGCTTTACGATCTCCCTCATTGGCACCAAGTGTCCGAAAGGAAACAAAGGAGTCATTTCCGTAGTGTTGTGGCGTCATCGACGATGATTGCAGCGATGTCCCATAGTAAACAAGGTATTAATTATCTGTGAACACGACGACTCTTGCGGGTATACCGCTTCATCAACTGATATCGCGTGACGCTTTCGCATCCGTTTTTTGAACCGTTCCATGACCTTGCACAAGCGTCAGAAACATCTCACGAACCCCGCAGGGGCTGTACCACGTACCATTTCGTCCGTCGCCATCTGTGGCTTGTCATGCCGCGGTTTAAGGTCTTCCTGCGGAGCGTACCCCATCGCTTCCAACTTGGCATCACGCATGATGTCTACGTCCGACCTCTGTTTCATGTGCGGACGGTAAACTGCGCCAACGAGAGACGACAGATTGAGGCATTCGTCCGCAAAAAAAGGAGGAAAGAAACGTACCGGAGTCGCGACGGGGTGTTCCTCGTTGTTGTTCACCTTTTTGCGCTCATTGTGCTCTTTGGCCACTTGCCCTTTCGCGTTTTCCGTTTCCTCGATGTTCGGGAGTCGCGAGCTACGAGAACATAAATAAATAAAAGACCGTCCAGAAAGTGGGGAACGACGCACTCCATGCCCAAGTCGACCTCGGGTATCGCCGTCAACATTGCCAGACTGTTGGTCACGCTCCCCTCGTCCGTCGACTTCTTCTCCGACTTCCAACGCTCAAACAACGAAAATTCGTCCGTGGCATCGCGAGCTGACTTTTCCGTGTGTCCCGTTGCTGACGTCGAATCTTCAAGTTTTCCTCAATGTACGCCGCCCTAGAACGCAACGCGGTCAGTCCGGCACCAAGAAACAAGCGGGAAAAAAGGGGAAAGGGACAAGCGTACATGTATTTGTCCACATCGAGCACGTTGGTCTGTTGGGTAAATTTGTTGGTCCGAACGGCCCGTCAAGCCTTGGCAACCGCGCCCGATTGCTCGCTAGTTCAGTCAAGCGTGGTCGGTGGTCGCAAGAGCAAAAAGAATACGACTGTGCTTACTCGTCCTCAGTATTGGCACCCGCACCCGCACCCGTGGCGGACCCTCTACCAGAACCCTCACCAGAACCCGCACCAGCGCGCAACCCACCCTTGTTCCTCGGGTGGCTTCTCCACATTTCTGCGTCGTTTCTTCTTGGCGTCCCCACTCGACAACCTGACAATGTCGATCTCCCGCCTCGCCTTGCGCAACCGCCTCAACTCGAGCAACTCCGAGAGCCTGTCAAACGTGACACGAACATGAGCGTGAGCGCGGGTATCATGAATGGAACACGCACGGAAGAGACTTGATTTGGTCATTGTTACCCTCGTCGCCAGAAACGTGGACCGAGGTTGGTTCTTCTGTTTCTGGATGGTTTTCTCGGACGCGGGTTTGCGGACGGCTTCGTCTCTTATCACGGACACAGGACAGCAACAAAGAGGGTTACGTACGCGTTGGTGTCGGATATGTAGGCGTCGTCGGAACCCCAAGTGCCGCATCATGAGCAACGATTCCTGATTTGTCGCCACCTCAATCGGCGGAAAATATCATGTTGAACCCAACGAACGTCGGTGTTAAGACCATGCCCTGTATGCCTCCTCTCCATGCGCCCACGTCATAGATGTGGCATCATAGATCCTCCGTCAGCGGAGAACTCAAGACCCAGTGTTCCCAGGAACTCAGCATATGGCCACCGTCGTTGGGCTTTTTGGAGGCATGCGAGTCCTGCATCATACCCTCACGTCAATCTGCACAATGCCCGAGGTGAGCCATGCACTCACAGACACCATCACCTCCATGTTGATCGCCCGCCTACATTCCATGTACAACCTCGTACAAATTCCCCGAACTCTCACGTCTTCTCCTTCGCTCATCTCAAATTTGCAGTCGCCCTCACATTGATCCGCGGCATCTCCGTGGCAAAACATGGCATCAGTATCACTAGACGTTCACTGCTTGTCGTCAATCGCAGGGTTCGACTCGCTGGAGGTCAAACGCGTCGTCCAAGCGCTCAGCTGGCTCTGCGACATGCTCCCGGGTCCTGCAAGGTATTTCAAAACAAGGTGTTGCCCAACATGTACCCCGCCTTGAAATTCATTAAGGGAAAACTGACGCCGCTTCCCGATTCGTCCATTCCGACGACGTTGATCCCGGATGCAATAGTGCGCCCGCTTGTGTTGTAGATCCACGCACTCAGTGAGGTGTTGCAGCCGCCTGCGCCGGTCCCGCGAACGCCGAACACGGAAACATGGGTCGTTCCCTCCGGGATTGGTGCAAGACGCGCTGGGACTGGTGGCATTCTTGCCACCGACGGTGTCATTGAGGTCGCTGGCGATCTCGGGGCTTTCAAAGACGCATACAAAGTACAATTTGAGGGAGTTGACGCAAACGCCGGCAGAATAATGCTGAGTTTACGTGTGGACGTAAGTGCCTTTGTTCGTGTTTGGTCTTATCATCCCAACGATCTCCTTTTTTTCGTCTTGCGTTCTGCATTTTATGGGAGGACTGACTGAATGGTTTGCGTTTGTGACATGTAGGAATTCAAGTTTGGCTTGGTGTCGCGTTCAGCCCCAGATAGACCTGGAGTCGTGGGTGTTGGAGTACGGCGACCGTCCATTAGTATAAACACGAGCAAACCAAGCTCGGCCTCACCGACATGGACAAGAGCAAGGCTTATATATCTGAGATATATCTTCGTAGTATAAAGGTCGAGGTAGTACAAGGGGATTAATAATAGAATCTTCGTCCCCGGCCCCCACAAAGGGCTTCGTCGTTTCAGTTCTGAGTCACCTCGCGTATTCGTTATCCTACGAAAGTGGGAATTCAGCTTTTGGTCTCGGGGTACCATTTCTCATGCCAGTGAGTAGGGAGTCTGTTTTGGACGAGCCGGTGACGTGAGTCTATGTGCCGTTTTTCGAAGTTGTTCTTGCTCGCTCAGAGTGTTCCCCCAGCCTTGCTTGGCGTTTGCGCCAAGGCATACCTGTCGGGGAAACCTCAGGCGAACGCATTCTCCGGTCACCGTAACGTCTTGCGGACAAGGCGGTATCACAAGGCTTGAAGGGGCTCGATCAGGACCAAAACACTTGATGTCATCTCCACAAACGGTTGTCGCAGTCTTGCAGACGACTTCCCTAGGCTCGTGGAGTTCTCCGAAAGTTCCCCTCGATAGGACAAAGACCATCAGTACCCTTGGATGATTGGATCTTGCGACGTTCTCCTTTGACACACAGCTTCTCTCCTGGAGCACTCGAGGCTTAGGGTAGTACCAGCGCGAGGATCTGATGTGCTACGTATATGCTTGTGCCTAGCACGACCCGCGAAATAAAGGATAGCATATTTCATAGAACTTACACCCAGCGAGTACGAGCAATCCAAAGCGAGAGAAAGTGAACGAGGATATACCAGAACTAGGCGCCGAGATGGATATAAAGAATCTCTTGATCTAATGCACGCATAGATTTCATCGTCTTGTTCAGCGCGATCGCTGCCCGGGTATGATCCAGACGGCCAGACTCGTCCACCATATGTTCATAGAACGTCGACGTGATCTCGCTCGCCAAACCATCGTCCACCGTCCACATCGTTCCAATCACAGAACGGAACCCAGCGAACTGCATCGCCGACGCGAGATGGATCGCCTCGTCCGGACTCTCTTCATCTCCAACAGTCGTGTGACATGCAGAGAGATACGCAAATTCGGGATTCTTCAAATCGCACCCGATGATTCGTTGGATTGTAAACATTCCGTCGTGCAGAGCGAACGCGGACTCGAACGGCTCTGTCTGATCTGCGAGACCATGACACGCAAAGTGGACCCATTCGTTCTTGGCAAGCTCTTCAACGACCCTAGAAGCGCAAGCTTCTTCTCCGTCTATGCGCGTGAATGTGGCGAGGCTATCGACACATTGAGAAATGTTATCCAGTTCCGTGCCTACCGAAGGAAGTTCGCTTTGGTCAGTAGCATTGGCCTGACCGATGGCAAGAAAACGTTTCTGTTCGGTTGCAGCATTCGATGGATCGCACCGTCTGGCACGAATGAGGGCGGTCAGAGTTGGGGTGTAGGACGAGATGTAGAGATCAGGGAGATTCTTTTGGAACTTCCTAAAGGGACCAGCAGCATGCAAGGGCAGCACAGAAAACTCGGCAGTGGGGCACCACCAGATACGTGATTGGGATGGATGGGTCGTGTGGAGACACTCGACAATGGGCGAAACGATTAGATCCCAAAGTTTGCGTAAGAAGAGGGCGAGCTCGCTCCTCACGTCCTCTTCCTCTGCACGCACAGTCAAGTCACGGAGCTTCTTTGACAGGACTCGAACATCTGCCTGTGTGACCTGTAACGGAATATGGACGGGATCTCGGTCGCGGAAGACGATGAGTGCGTCACAGCTATATTTGCTCGCATTGACGATGATGACAGGGCCCTCACTAGCTGCGCGTTGGAGATCGGGGAAGGGCGAGGGAAGAAGGAAATGGGAAAGGCCAGGTAGGTTGCGAATATTGGTCACAACCCCCTGCAGTTGGAGGTTGAGATGGCACAGCAGTTCATGCTGACCTGCACCAGGCGAATTGATGGCATTGCGAATGAGCAAGGCCAGCTGCGTGAATTCGTCTACCAACACCTTTCCTGCAAGGCCAGATGCTGTGACATCGTCCAGTGGGGAATGGAGTCGAGTAAGCTGACTCCAAAAGACGCCGCGGCCTTGTTCGAGAAGCTCGACTGCACGCGCAGGAGTACCTTTACGAAGACACGCTGAGAATGCATCTACTGCGAGTGACGACGTGACGTTTTTGAAGATGCCAAGATGTCGAGGCAACGACGGCAGAGCGGCCAGGTGTTGCATAAGTAGTCGAAGAGATGTTTCATATGCGAGAAGTAAGGTGGGATGGTGGAAATCCTCAGCCACATGAATCCATCCTCTAGCGGCAAGACAGTCGGTGAAAGACACAAATTGGGGCACATTTACGAGTTGAGCGTAGAGACGGAACAACTGCTCCTTGTCCTGTACCTGCTGCGACCGTGTGAACCGATCACGGAGGTGGCGCGCAAGGATGTGCAATGAGCCTGACCGATCAGAGTGCCCTTGGGGGCGAAGGTTGAGTGCTTCTCGGTCGAGGGCAATGGCCTCATCGAGGTCCTCCATCACCACGAGCCTGATATATCGATAGGAGAGATGAACTGCAAGGTTGTTCAACAACGTCGACCGACCAGGGTGCCCTTGTGGGAGAAGATTGAGTGCTTCTTGGTTGAGGGCAATGGCCTCATCGAGGTCCTCCATCGCCCCGAGCCCATTATATCGAGAGGAGAGATGAAGTGCAAGGTTGTTCAATGACGTCGACCGACCAGGGTGTCCTTTTGGGAGCAGGTTGAGTGCTTCTCGGTCGAGGGCAATGGCCTCATCGAGGTCCTCCATTGCCCCGAGCCTGTTATATCGATAGGAGAGTTGAAGTGCAATGTTGTTCAACGACGCCGACCGACCAGGGTGTCCTTGTGGGAGAAGATTGAGTGCTTCTTGGTTGAGGGCAATGGCCTCATCAAGGTTCTCCATCGCCCCGAGCTCCTTGTACAGATTGAGCAGAGAAGCTGCAAGGTTGTTCAACGACGTCGACCGATCGGGGTGTCCTTGCGGGCGAAGGTTGAGTGCCTCTCGGTCGAGGACAATGGCCTCATTGAGGTCCCCCATTGCCCCGAGGAGCTTGTACCGAGTGGAGAGATGAAATGCAAGGCCGTTCAACAACGTCGGCCAAGTAGGGTGCCCTTGCGGGAGAAGGGCGAGTGCTTGTTGGCTGAGGGCAATGGCCTCATCGAGGTCCCCCATTGCCCCGAGGAGGTCATACCGAGTGGAGAGGTGAAGTGCAAGGTCGTTTAACGACACCGACCGACCAGGATGTCCTTGTGTGCAAAGCTTGAGGGCTTCTCGGTTGAGGGCAATAGCCTCGTCGAGGTCCTGGATTACCCCGAACTGGTAGTACCGAGCAGAGAGCTCAGTTGCAAGGCTGTTCAACGTCGATGACCGGTCAGGATGTCCTTGGGGGCGAAGGTTGAGTGCTTCTCGACTGAGGGTAATGGCCTCATCGAGGTCCTCCATCGCTCCGACCTTGTTATATCGAGTGGAGAGAACAGCTGCGAGGCTGTGCAAAGACGTTGACCGATTAGGGTGTCCTTGCGGGCGAAGGTTGAGTGCCTCTCGGTCGAGGACAATGGCCTCATTGAGGTCCCCCATTGACCCGAGGACAGTGTACCGAGTGGAGAGATGATCTGCAAGGCCGGTCAACGACGTCGACCTAGTAGGGTGCCCTTGCGGGAGAAGGGTGAGTGCTTCTCGGTCGAGGGCAATGGCCTCATCAAGGTTCTCCATCGTCCCAAGCTCCTTGTACAGATGGAACAGAAAAACTGCAAGGTTGTTCAACGACGTCGACCGCTCAGGGTGTCCTTGCGGGCGAAGATCGAGTGCCTCTCGGGCGAAGACAGTGGCCTCAATGAGGTCCTGCATTACCCCAAGCTTGCTGTGCCGACTGGAGAGACAAACTGCGAGGTTGCTCAAGGACGCCGACCGAGCAGGGTGCCCTTGCGGGAGAAGGTTGAGTGCTTCCATGTTGAGAGCAATGGCCCCATCGAGGTCCTCCATCGCACCGAGCTGGTCGTACCGGGTGGACAGATGAGCTGCCAGGTTGTTCAAAGAGATAGATCTAAGAGGGTGCCCTTCTGGGCGAAGCTCGAGTACTTCTCGGGCGAGGTTAATGCCCTCATTAAGGTCCCCCATTTCCCCGAGCTTTTTGTACCGAGAGCAGAAGTGAGCTGCAAGGTTACCCAACAATGTCGATCGCATAGGGTGCCCTTGTGGGAGAAGGTTGAGTGCTTCTAGGTCGAGGGCAATGGCCCCATCGAGGTCCTCCATCGCCCCAACCTGGTGGTACCGGGTGGACAGATGAACTGCAAGGTTGTTCAAAGAATTGGATCTACGAGGGTGCCCTTGTGGGCGAAGGTCGAGTGCTTCTCGGGTGAGGTTAATGGCCTCGTTGAGGTCCCCTATTTCCCCAAGCATGTTGTACCGAGAGGAGAGACGAATTCCAAGGTTATTCAACGACGTCGATCGATCAGGGTGTCCTTGTGGGCGAAGGTTGAGGGCTTCTCGGGTGAGGACAATGGCCTCCTCAAGGTCCCCTATCTCTCCCAGCTGGCCGTAACGATCACCGAGATGAATTGCAAGGCATGTCAATGACATAAATCGCTTGCGGTGGCCGGGCGGGCAATGTTCCAGTGCTTCACGATCAAGATCGATCGCCTCGTCTATGTAACCAGTTCCTCTTCCTTTCTTAAACATGGCGACGAGATATACTGCCCGTATATGCAACCAGTTAACTGGTAGGTACATCAGTTCGCTGCCCTACATTGCGACAGAAAGACACAAGTACCCTTCAACGTGGCGCCCAGAGATTTTCCCCACAAGTACAACTGTTTGAAGCCTGGCAAGTACATCAGTTCACTGCTCTGCATGGCGACAGAAAGACCCAAGTACCTTCCGAATACATGGTAGCTCTTAATTGACGCTGTAGTTTCGGAAAACGCTGCTTGCTATACACTGCAATTCGTCGTATCAAGTCGCAGAAATGGCCGAATGCAAACTCCGCTCGGCACCACCAGACGAAAGGACTCCGGATTGAATGTATCTCTATAGATAAAGCAGTGCCTCGCTCGCAATTGTGCCTCCTTCACAAGAAATTATAGTAATGATGGTAGTCGTCAGTGTTGGATAACGAGAATGGCGAGAGTAAAATGCCAGACTTTAGATCAAACTGGGGTCGTTTATCCAGATTAGATGCAACCATTCGACCTGCGAAGGTGAATTGAGGCGACTGCTCGTCAAGAAGAGACTCCGTAGGGGAGTGTGATGACGTGGTCGGCGCGGTCGTGTCGCAGAGGATGGATAGCTTGGCTGAGGTGCTTGGAGGCAAGGTATTCATTTGCCTACAGTACTGATTGCAGCCATGTCTCATAGCAAACAAGGTATTACCCTAATTATTTGCGAACACATGACCCTTGCGGGTATACCGCCGCTTCATCAAGGACAGAGCTGAACAGCCACCTGAACAGCCTGCTGTATCAAAAAAAGACGGCAAACGAAAACGGAACATGAACGCTATCGTCGCATCCGTTTCTTGAACCGTTCCACGACCTAGCACGAACGTCAGAAACATCCCACGACACCCGTAGGGGGGCTGAGCCACGTACCATCTCGTCCGTCGCCATCTGTGGCTTGTCATGCCGCGGTTTACGGTCTTCCTGCGGCGCGTACCCCATCGCTTCCAACTTGGCATCACGCATGATGTCCACGTCCGACCTCTGTTTCATATGCGGACGGTAAACTGTGCCACAAATTGAGGCATTCGACCGCCAAAAAAAGGAGGAAGGGGGACGTACACCGTGTAGCGACGAGGTGTTCCTCGTCATTGTTCACCTTTTTACGCTCCTTGCGTTCCTCTGCCACCTGCCGTTTCGCTTTCTCCGTCTCCTCGATATTCCGAAGTCGCGAGCTACACGAATGAATGAACGGACCGTCCAGAAAGGGGAACGACGCACTCCATGCCCAAGTCGACCTCAGGTATCGCAGTCAACATCGCCAGACTATTAGTCACGCTCCCCTCGTCCGCCGCCTTCTTCTCCGACTTCCAGCGCTCGGACAGCGAAAATTCGTCCGTGGCATCGCGGGCCGATTTTTCGGACGCGTCTTGTTTCTGACGTCGGATCTTGAGGTTTTCTTCAATGTACGCCATCCTGGAGCGTAACGCGATCAGTTTGAAGAAACGAGCGCCAAAAAGATGGAAAAGTGGAAAAGGGACGGGCCGTACATGTGTTTGTCCACGTCGAGCGCGTTGGTCTGTTGGGTAAAGTTGTTGGTCCGAACGGCCCGTCGAGCCTTGGCAGCCGCGTCCGCTTGCTCACTAACGTGTTTAGTCGAGCGTGGTTAGTCACTGGGCGCGCGTCGAGGCAAGAACGCGACGGTGCTTACTCGTCCTCGGTACTCGCATTCGCACCCGCACCCGCACCCGGGGCGGACCCCCTCCCCTCACCCTCCCCAAATCGCTCAGCAGAACCCACACCAGCGCGCAACCCACCCTTGTCCTCGGGCACCTCCTCCGCTTGTCGACGTCGTCTCTTCTTCACTCGACAACTTGACGACGTCGATCCCCCGCCTCGCCTTGCGCAACCGCCTCAACTCGAGCAACTCCGAGAGCCTGTGGGGAGTGGCACGAACATCAGTATGAGCGTGAGTATCACTCTCGGAACACGCACGGAAGAGACTTGTCCTCGTCATTGTCACCCTCGTCGTCAGAAACGTGGACCGACGTTGGTTCCTCCGTTTCTGGAGACTTTTCTCGGACGCGTGGTTGTGGACGGCTTCGTCTCTTGATCATGGCAACTACAACAGAGGGTTACGTAAGCGGAATCATCAAAGTCCTGTATGTGGTCGTAAGGGGCTACAGCATCAGAAATATAGGGAAAACAAACAAAAAAACGTAGTAGTAGTAGACTCTAATGGTCCTTTCCGTTTCAATAAATTCATTGTACACGTTCCTCCACCGGTCTTACACCCTCCCCCGCCAAACCGCTCTCGTTCGTGATTTCTGCCACCACCGCCGTCGAAGCAGCTACCGCTGCGGTCGTCGCACGGTGCAGCTCCTCCGGTGTCGGATACGCGATCGTCGGAACCCCAATAGGCGGCGAGGAATGCCGCGTGAGCAACGATTCTGGTGCACGCAGTCCACCCCGTCTCAAACGTGGCGCCTGCGAACGCTCCTCGGTCGACTCCGCTCAGACGGATTCGTCGTCCACCCTGAATGAAGCGGGAAATACCAGTCGTCCGACCCGCTCGTCGCCGGTCGCGGCGTCGGTATGATTTCGAATCGACGTGTCCTCCCAAAAGGGAGTCGAGCCTTGGAAACCGCATCCGCTTGCTCGCTACAGCGTGTTCAGTCGAGCGTAGTCAGTGGTCGCGCGTCGACGCAAGAACACGACGGTGCTTACTCGTCTTCAGCTGGCGCCCGCACCCGCGGTGGACCCTCTTCCTGAACCCTCCCCAAAACCCTCACCAGAACCCACACCAGCGCGCAACCCACCCTTGTCCTCGAGTGCCTCCTCCGCATTTCGGCGTCGTTTCTTCCTGGCACACCCACGATTCCGCACGGTCTCCTTTGTTCCGTCTTGCGTTTCTGCGTGTCATGGGAGGGCACGACTGAATGGTTTGCGTCTTTGCTCAAGTGGCTGTGACTCGGCACCTCTCTTCTGCTCTCCCCCACCTCTTCCTTTTTTTTCGCCCACCCGCCACACCCAGTGATTCTTTCGGGGTCTTAGTGATCCCTCAGAATCGCCTTGCTGGACCCTTGTTGTCGCGTTCTCCGGAACCGTTCGCCCACGACCAACTGTGTGCGAGGCTTTTCCCAGCCCGCCCACGCAGCTGACACTCGGGCCCCCCAGGTTCACAGATCGCGGCTGGGAGACCCTTCGCGCCTTCGCCCACACTTAGCTTGGTTTCTCTCTCTGCACTCCGAGTTACTTAACGACAAACAAAGATGTCGTATTTCTAGGTGTGGTAGTGGACCTTGGTAAAAACGAACAAGGGTAGCGCGGGGCCTCGTCAAGTCCGGAAGACGCGTCCGACTACGACCGCTGTCGGACTGGGCCTGAGCCCTCGCTGTATTCTATAGTTCATCTGTCACTATCCCCCACCGCACCGTCAGGTGTCGGCGTCGTCTGGGGACTGCCTCCACTCTGGGTCTCCAACGACCATGTGACGGACAGGCTCTCTAGTATGCGCCATTGTTCCTGCTCGCTCACAGGGCTCCCTCAGCCATGCTTGGTGCTTGCGCCGAGGCATACCACCATATCATTGTCGGGGGAACCTGTAAATGCATTCTGCGGTCGCGGGAATGTCTTACGGACGAGGCGGTATCACAAAGCAAGCCGGGGACCCGAATGCAAGAGTTGATGCCGTCTCCAAACGGCTATCACACATGAGTTCCCTCCTCGAGTTGGGGAGTTTTCTGAAAGTCGCCCAAGACAAGACAGGGCTAATGATAATGATCGGCGCCCTTGGGCGATTGGATCTCGTGACGTTCTCATAGTACGACACGCGGCTTTCGTTGAGTATTCTGGGTTGAATATAAGCACGAACATCTGATGTAGTACTACGTATATACTGGCGCCTCGTACGACCCGTGAAATAATGGATAGCATATGGGATAGCAGTTACACACAGCAAACAGTACAATGCAAAGCGAGAAAGAAAGCGAGGATACACCACCACTAAGCACCGAGATGGATGTAAAGAATCCGTTGATCGAGTGGTATGTTCACACATCTCATCGTCTTGTTCAGCGCGAACGCTGCCCGGGTATGATCTAGCCGACCAGATTCGTCCACCATGTGCTTATAGAAAGTCGACGTGATCTTGTTCGTCTCACCATCGTCCACCGCCCACATCGTCCCGATCACAGAACGGAACCCAACAAACTGCATCGCCGACGCAAGATGGATCACCTCGTCGAGGCTCTCTTTGTCTCCGACAGTCGTATGACACGCAGAGAGATATGCAAATTCAGGATTCTTCAAATCGCACCCGATGATCCGTTGGATTGTAAACTGTCCATCGTGCAGAGCGAACGCGGACTCGAAAGGCCGTTTCGGATTTGGGAGACCATGACACGCAAGGTGGACCCATTCGTTCTTGCCAAGCTCTTCAACGACCCTAGGAGTGCAAGATTCCTCTCCATCTATACATGTGAACGTGGCGGGGCCATCGACGCACTGACGAATGTTGTCCAGTTCCGCGCCTACGGAAAGGAGTTTCGTCTCGCCAGTAGCTTTTCCTTGACCGATGGCAAGAAAGCGCTTCAGTTCAGTTGCAGAATTGGTTGGATCGCGCCGTCTGGCACGAATGAGGGCGGTCAGGGTTGGGGTGTAGGACGAGATGTAGAGATGAGGGAGATTCTGTTGGCCCTTCCTATACGGACCAGCGGCGTGCAAGGGTAGCACAGAGAACTCGGCGGTAGGACACCACCAGATGCGTGATTGAGATGAATGGGACGTTTGGAGGCAATCTACAATGGGCGAAACGATCTGATCCCACAGTTTGCGTAAGAAGAAGGCGAGCTCTTTCGTAACGTCGTCCCTCGTTGCGCGCACAGTTAGGGTGTGGAGCTCCTTTGACAGGTGTCGAACATCTTCCTGCGTGACCTGCAACGGAATATGAATGGGATCTCGATCGAGGAAGACGATGAGGGCGTCACAACTATACTTGCTCGCATTGACGATGATGACGGGTCCCTCACAGGCTGCGCGTTGAAGATCGGGGAAGGGCAAGGGAAGAAGGAAATGGGAAAGACCAGGTAGGTTGCGAATGTCAGTCACAACTTTTTGCAGTTCGAGGTTGAGATGGCACAGCCGTTCATGCTGATCTGGACCAGGCGAATTGAGGGCATTGCGAATGAGTAAGGCCAGTCGCGTGAACTTGTCTGCCAATGTCCTTCCTTCCGAGCTAGTTGCTATGACATCTTCCAGCGGGGAATGAAGTCGAGTAAGTTGACTCCAAAAGACACCGCGGCCTTGTTCGAGAAGCTCGACTGCACGCGCAGGGGTACGTTTACGAAGACACGCTGAGAATGCATCTACCGCGAGCGACGACGTGGCGTTTTTGAGGATGCCAAGATGTCGAGGCAATGACGGGAGGGCGGCCAGATGTTGCAAAAGGAGTCGAAGAGTTGTTTCATATGCGAGAAGTAAGGTGGGATGCTGGAAATCCTCAGCCACATGGATCCACCCTCTAGCGGCAAGATGATCGATGGAAGACACAAATTGGGGCACATTTACGAGTTGAGCGTAGAGACGGAACAACTCCTCCTTATCCTGTACCTGCTGCGACCGTGTGAACCGATCACGGAGATGGCGCGCAAGGGTGGCCAATGAGCCTGACCGATCAGGGTGCCCTTGCGGGCAGAGGTCGAGTGCTTCTCTGTCGAGGGTAATGGCCTCGTCGAGGTCCTCCATCGCCCCAAGCCCATTATATCGAGAGGAGAGATAAAGTGCAAGGTTGTTCAACGACATCGACCGACCAGGGTGTCCTTGTGGGAGAAGGTTGAGTGCTTCTCGGTTGAGGGCAATGGCTTCATCGAGGTCCTCCATTGCCCCGAGCTGCTTGTACAGAGTGGAGAGACAAATTGCGAGGTTGTTCAATGACGTCCACCGTTGAGGGTGTCCTTGTGGGCGAAGGTTGAGTGCTTCTCGACCAAGGGCAATGGCCTCATCAAGGTCCTCTATTGCCCCGAGCTGCTTGTACCTAGTGGAAAGATGAAGTACAAGGTTATTCAACGACGCTGACCGATCAGGGTGCCCTCGCGGGCGAAGATTGAGGGCTTCTCTGTCAAAGATAATGGCCTCATCGAGGTCCTCCATTGCCCCGAGGAGGTTGTACCGAGTGGAGAGATGAAGTGCAAGGTTGTTCAATGACAATGACCGATCAGGGTGTCCTTGTGGGAGAATGTTGAGTGCTTCTCGGTTGAGGGCAACGGCCTCATCGAGGTCCTCCATTGCCCCGAGTTGGTTGTACCGAGTGGAGAGACAAACCGCGACGTTGATCAAAGACAATGGCCGATTAGGGTGCCCTTGCGGGCGAAGGTTGAGTGCCTCCCGGACAAAGGAAACGGCCTCGTCGAGGTCCTCCATTGCCCCGAGCTGGCTGTACCGAGTGGAGAGATAAACTGCGAGGTCGTTCAAAGACATTGACCGATTAGGGTGCCCTTGCGGGCGAAGGCTGAGTGCTTCTCGGTCGTGGGAAATGGCCTCATCGAGGTCCCCCACCGCCCCGAGGAGGTTGTACCGAGTGAAGAGTTGAATTGCAAGGTCGTTCAAAGACGTTGACCGATTAGGGTGCCCTTGCGGGCGAAGGTTGAGTGCCCCTCGGACGAGGGAAATGGCCTCATCGAGGTCCTCCACTGCCCCGAGGAGGTTGTACCGAGTGGAGAGACAACCTGCGAGGTCGTTCAAAGACATTGACTGATTAGGGTGCCCTTGCGGACGAAGGTTCAGTGCTTCTCGGTTGAGGATAATGGCCTCATTGAGGTCCTCCATTGCCCCGAGCTGGTTGTACCGAGTGGAGAGACCAACCGCGAGGTTGTTCAACGAAGTCGACCGATCAGAGTGTCCTTCCGGGTAAAGGTTGAGTGCTTCTCGGTTGAGGGAAATGGCCTCATTGAGCTCCTCCATTACTCCGAGTTGATTGTACCGAGTGGAGAGACAAACTGCGAGGTTGTTCAAAGACATTGACCGATTAGGGTGCCCTTGCGGGCGAAGGTTGAGTACTTCTCGGTCGAGGGAAATGGCCTCATCGAGGTCCTCCATTGCCCCGAGCTGCTCGTACCGAGTGGAGAGACAAACTGCGAGGTCGTTCAAAGACATCGACCGATTAGGGTGCCCTTGCGGGCGAAGGTCGAGTGCTTCTCGGATCAGGACAATGGCCTCATCGAGGTCCTCCATTGCCCCGAGGAGCTTGTACCGAGGGAAGAGACAAACTGCGAGGTTGTTCAAAGATAATGACCGATCAGGGTGCCCATGCGGGCGAAGGTTCAGTGCTTCTCGGTCGAGGATGATGGCCTCATTGAGGTCCTCCACTACCCCGAGGAGGTTGTACCGAGTGGAGAGATGAAGTGCAAGGTTGTTCAACGACGTCGACCGATCAGAGTGTCCTTGCGGGCGAAGCATGAGGGCTTCTCGGTCGAGGACAATGGCCTCCTCAAGGTCATCCCCCGCCTCTCCCAGCTGGCCGTAA